>JBAMCL010000673.1:177500-287500 GCA_037075165.1 Hirtodrosophila histrioides | reverse complement strand
CGTACGCAGATCAAGTTTGTTTCCGATCTCAGATATTTTCCCCCGTTCCTCCGCAATTCGATGAAAACGTTTTACAGCCACACTTTTAAAGATATAGCTTTGCAATTTGGCATGTGCAATACTTAAGTCACTCTTAATCTACTGTAAAAATTTAAAGTTGATGGGATAATAAACACGGATGTTATTCAACAAACAAGATTCAGTACTGGAGCGAGGGGGGAAGAAGCCGCACAGCACGACTTAAAGTGCCTCGTTGCGCTGTCGCCTTGCTGTCGCTTGTGTGTGTGCGTCGTTGTGTATGTGTGTGCCTATGAGTAAAGGTACGAAGAAGCGATCGAAAATTTTCTAACTGGGTGCAGGGAGTTTTTTAGTCGGGTATACTCGACTATAGCATTCTTAGTTGTTAATGGTGAAGTTATTATCACAGCAGAAGTTTAGGTCGACGGGCGTGGTAAAGCATTGCCCTTAATGGTAGGCGAACTTATGGGTGGAGACTTAGATGGAGATGGCAGTCGAGAAAATCCCTGCTCTTATAGTGTCGGCACTCTTAGCTCTTATCCATTGATAAGGAAGATAAGAAACCCACTCCAAAGGAAGAGGATGGCCAGAGACTTGCTTCAGAGTCAGAGAGTTGCTGACATGCATTTTTGGTGACCTAATTATTAGGCGAGTTACACCCACGCTTTAAGGTGCTATAAGTAACTTATTCGGATACTTTCCTGGGGACCTAGGCTTTTCATGGAACCTTCAGCCTTCGATATAGCATTCTGAATGAAATCCAAACTCAGCCTGAAATAGTTCTATAGATATTGAATTTGTTGCTAAAAAATTGAGTATCTCCGGTGTTTGCTTTTTAATCACTTCCGCTTTCTTCCGATATTTCCTTATATTATTCTGCTATGCAATCTGTCTCCTCTATGGTTTGTGATCGTGACGTTTTTGTAGTTTTTGGGGGATTTCAAATAGAAAGTCGATATTGTACAAGAAGCTAAAAAATAGAAAGTCGATATTGTACAAGAAGTTGAAGGAATCTGGCTCTTTCTTGGATATCTCTCCATATTTGATTGCCCAATCTAGCTTCTCTGTACTTAATACAAAAAATAATTCATGACTGGGAACAGAGTATTGTGCTATCCGGTGCGTCCTACTGCAACGTTCTTGTTTAAATTTTGCTTTGCATAGTGTAATTAATTGTAGACCTCCACTCTGAGCTTTCCTTAAGAGGATGGTAGTTTTTCACTGAATACAAACATCTAAGCATTTAATTCGCTTCCATTAAGAAACTCATGCTGTCATTTATAATGGGGAAGTATTGATTTGATAGTATCTGTTGTCTTTGCCAATCCAAAGCTCTTTACCAGGCGGATCATCATCAATACAGAAACCGGATAGTGGGGGGGTTTTCGTTACAGGGGCGTCGTCTGCAATGACTACTGTCGCCCCCTTTCTAACCAACAAACGTAAAGACAAAGCAAATAAGTGAACGTGACTGAAAATTAGAAAATAAACACGAATTCTGTGCATGTTTATTTGGGCTCTCAGAGTTTTGCTATAAATTAGTCGGGCAATATTTAAGCGTATTCGCATTTATAATATTTTAAGTGGCAAAAATGTCAACAAAAAACAAGTAAGAACGTTGCTTTCGGACTTATCCGACAGCAGTATTCTCTGTTCTCAGTCCGGTATAATTTGCTTATTTGTAGGTTCGGAAAGAGGCGCGCAAAACAGTGGTCTGTACGTCAATTAAGATTACTTTACCTGTACTGGTGTGGGAGATATAGATACATATGTACCAAGTTTGGCCAGCTCAAGTGTGTGAACAGACGGACATTTCGCAAACCCAATACACTCTCTTCCCTCGGGAACAGAGTATAAAAAATAGAAAAGTCACATAAGATAAGTGTTTTAGCTGGAAATACCCCGTCCTTGCTCGGCGAAATTTTAGATTTAAGTGCATTATCTTGATTTTGACTACTTTCGTCAACCGTAAGAAATACACACAAAAAAAGAGTATCGCAATATTCATTCCCGTGGAAACCAAATAGTTTGGCTGTGACAATGACTTTGAAGCTGATCGAGCTAAACAAATATGTAATCTCACTCATTTGAATTTGAACGTAATTTCCCGCTCGTAGTGACGGGTGAGCATATTCCTTCAAAACATGTTTGATGAGTTTGGAAGAATAATACTAAAATCCAGAAAATAGCGGAAGGGTGGGAAAGTCAGTACTTAATTTAAGTGAACATTTTTAAAACAAGTATTTCCATTGTTTAAACATTTATCGCATTCTGTTTGCGTAAATCTCTGCGTACACTGTGGAAATGTGCAGCAATTCAATTCAAAGTCTCAAATTTGGCGGCATTGTTATGACATGTTCGTACTAACAAATATCAACCGACCACCACTTATAGAAAATCGATCATCAATCTATAACGAGAATGCAGCTGTTCCGAATTACTACGGTAATTCTACACATTAGCGGCCCATATAAAGACATCTTCAAAATGAGTGCTATCACTCTCAAAAGACGCATCGGAGAATTAGAAAGCAAATTCCGGCGGCGGAACAACATTTTATTGCCGAAATAATGAAATAAATTCAAAATATTAAAGCATAAATTTGAATATGTTAATAATAGTTTGCAATAAAATGTGCAAATACCGTTTAATTTATATATACATACATATATTTCACGCAAAATATTTATATATATTATTTTTTAAATATAATTACCTAGTTCAAATTTAGCGGGATCGTAAACCTTTGGACTGTCAAACAGCCTGGCAACACCACGCATTCTACAATACTATAAACTATCACACTTCATATATTGCGATATTTGAACGCTTTCCAATAACTATCGAGTGCAATGTTTCATTTTTATACTCTAGGAGAGGGTATTATAATTAAGTCTCGAAATGTGTAATGGACAGAAGGAGCCGTTCCCGACCCAACAAAGTATATATATTCTGAATCAGCATGAATAGCCGAGTCGAATAGCGATGTCTCTATGTCCGTCTGTTTCTATGCGAACAAGTCTCTCAATTTTAAAGTTATCGTATTGAAACTTGGTACAGGCCCTTCTTTTTACATATGTCGGAATCGGCCGGATCGACTATAACATAATGCTACCATAGAATCGGGTGAAAAATGAGTTTTTGAATGAAAAGCTTTTTGTATTACATTCAAAGTAATTAAGAGTTTTATTATACTTCAAATGGTTTCCTAAAACTTTTTTTCCAAAATCGAACCACATAGGAGCAATTTGACGAAAATTTAGATTTATATTAAATCATTGCTGCTAGGGTATAAAGCCTCGGCGCTCCGAAGAAAGCGGATCTTTCTTGTTTTTTCTAGAATTTTTTTGACGTCGCTTATGTATTGGCTTTGTAGTTTAGAGAGAATTTTTTTTCCTCAAATCTACGCTAATTGTTTGTATATAGTACAGCTGTGGAGAAGTTGAGCGAATTATGTTTCGCAAGCTTACTTCAATAGATGAAGACAGCGTAGGGAGCGCCAGAAGCTTTTTCGCTTGTATTACATTTTTCGTTTTTATCAAAATTGTTCCGTTCTTCAATTTTTTGCACATACACTATTTCACTTCGAGAAGTGTAGTCCACAACTTTTTTAATTAGGAAAGGGGAAACATTAGTAAGTGATTCTGAACTATTTTGGCGGTTCATTTTTATGTATTTAGGTCCAGGTGTTGCCATTAACTGATAGTTGGTATGTTTAATTGGTGTCAATGGCCGCCAAGATCAGTTGGCTTAGGTTTACGTGGTTTACGTATCGCGCGTTGCTGATATCACATACACGAAGTATCAATTAGTATCGACGGTCGCACAATGGTCCGACGCAGAATGACGGTATTTTACACACTATGTCTGAAATCACTTCCGATTCAGCTGGTAGCCGAGTACAAGCACCAAGTAACACTGATTTGTGCCACTAAATTGTGGACTAGTCTATGCAATTGCTAGTTTTAGCATTAAATTTAGGCGCAGCAAGAATAACACGTCTGTACTTTGACAGACAGGATTGCCAACCGACTTTCGAAGATAACAAATTTTACTTCTTATAATATTTATAATTATTATATAATATAATATATATATATAATATATAATATAATGATAATTTTCTAGTTATTTTTTATTTATCGATTCGTTTATTTATTTATCTTTAATCTGTCGATTTTCATTTGACAGAAATGTTTTTATTTAATGAAAACCTTTAAAGTATCGCAGCTACATACATCTTGCCTTTTGAGAGGTTAAAGTCCGTCTACCGTCCCACTATGCTTGTAAATTGGTTTGTAATAACTACGATTATGGTGAGAACACAAGGTTTTTTTGTGTTGTAGTTCTTGTTTGGCCTTTATTTTTGGGCCGGCTCTCCGTGATTAATTAAATATGGTGCATGATGATATTATGCGTGGGCGTGGCAACAGGTTCAATGTAACTATCAAATCGCATTAAGCAGCTGCAGGAGCAGCCACCGTAACTAATTGCATTTGTATACATTTTTCAAATCGTTTGCAAACTTCACATGCAGTTGCAATTTTGAATTTTGATTGGATTTTGGCAAAATGAGCAACATTCATTTATATACATATGCACATACACTACTGCCACACGGACACACTGTGGAGCGTTTCTATACCGTATACCGCTATACATATAGCAAAAGCCAAATACTACACGTATAGGAATAGAAATATCCATTTCTTACCAGTTGTTTACATCTCAGTATAGAAAGAAATTACCATTCACACATGTTTGGCTTAAATACTATTTAGTGCTATACAGAATTTAAAACATATCGACAGACGACGGTTTACGAAGAATACGTTCAATCTGTCCGTATGCATCTATACAATGAAATATACCAAAACAAGTAAGAATGCTATAGTCGGGTATACCCGACTACAAAACTCCCCGTACTCAGGTCGAAAATTTCCGATCGCATCTTCACACACACAAGCGACAGCGGAAGCGAGACATTTAAATTCGTGGCTGTGCTGCTTCTTTCCCCCCTCGCTAGAGTACCGAATCTTGTTTGTCGAATAACTTCCGTGTTTATTATCCGATCAACTTAATATTTGGACAGTATTTGACAGTCCCAAAGCTATATCGTTAAAAGTATGGCTGTAAAACGGTTTGAACGAATTGCGAGGGAACGGGGGAGATATCTGAGATCGGAAACAAACTTTAATTGCGTATGGTATACAGGAACCTACAATCCAAATTTGGTGTCTCTTTTGATAGTTATCAAGAATATATATATACTTTATAGGGTCGGAGATGTCTTTTTCTGCCTGTTACATTTGCACAGATCCAATACCCCCTTTTTACCCATTTTATGGGTACAGGGAGTAATAATGCATTCCACGGGAATGAATATTGCGATACTCTATCTTTGTGTGTATTTTTCAGGTGAACGAAAGTAGTAAATTTCAACATAATGCCATTTAATCTAAATATTTCACCGGACAAGGCCAGGGTATTACCAGCTAGTTACCATATATACAAATAAAAAACTTTTAATCAAATGATTTGAGTCAAATCTGACAAATACATGTAAACGGGTGTATGAGATAGGACGACGTTGTCGAATATCAGTTCGGTGGTGGAAGTCGATATCAGCAGAAGTATCGATATGAGCAGTTAGAAAAGCAGTCGGAGTGGATCGTCATCAGAAGCAGTTGCGAACAATCAGTTCGTTCGATGGTAATAATCGGAGGTCGTCGTCAGTCGAAAACTAAGCAGTCAGTCGTAAGCCGAAAGTGAATTCGTCGTCAGCCGAAACATCGAAGAAGCTGATCTGTTGTTCGGAGAATCATTCAAATTATCATTATACGCTGTATTTAGCACATAGTTCATTACACTAAATACAATAAAGTATTGGTTAATCTATATTCAACCTTATATACATGTTCAATGATTTAATAAAAGGAGCCTATAAAATGATTTGAAGCCAATCGCACTGCATATTGATTTACGCCCGTGGCATTGGATTTTTCAAAATCTGTGAGTTCCACGCTTAACAATTTTTGTAGAGATTTGAATATTTATTAACTTGAATTATTTTTTGTGCAGAACATTCAAAATGCGTTTCGAACCAATCGCATAAAAATAAAAAACGTTGCATATCAGAGTATTAGACCCATATTTCGTTAGTGGGTGCAAATTTTCAAAAATTTGATAACTATTAAATTTTACATACTGCCGAAAATTAGTGAACAACTTTAGTTGCAGCCTTTTGTTGATTAGTATTCAGAGCTGTTCTACTTTATGGAGTTGGAAACGTCTTCTTCAATGCGATACACATACTTATGGTGAAATAATTATAAGACCCCTCTGCAAGTGTATACATATGAGCTAAAATGTAACTTGGTCTATATATAAATAAGCATATGGGTATAGGCAAGTACTTAAAAATATGTTGCAAAAAATTGTTTCGACCGGTCCTTTTTGTCGATGCAGTTCTCGGTTCATCACATTTTTAATTGGTGTTCGGTTAAAGACATCAATAGGTTAAACTACTGGGTGTGTGTGTAAGGTATTGGGAGTGTTAGTTCCAGTTGGAGGCAGGTTGCCCGCCTTTATGTCTCCCCGGTTACTTAGGGTGTGTTTGCTCTCGCACCTTACGAGGCAACGCAGCAACAATAGCACCAATAAACAGCAACAACGGAAGCTATACTTCACTAAATCTACTGTCAGTCCATCATTTGCCAGCTTGGCTTTCACTTTGATGCGTTTTCCTCAGTGCACTCACTAATCTTCCGGATGTAGCTTGTTCTGTTTTTCGTGACTCCAGTTGCCCGCATCGATGCAATTTCCTTTTAAGGCAAAGTTTCCCTGTGTGTCCATCGCCCGGCCATTAACCCGCAAATAACAACTGTGACCTTAGTCTAGGGCAGCACAGATTCAATTGATCCATTTGATAATCTCTTTCGCATTTAAAATCTCTATATGCATTTAATATGCTGATAAATGAAATCTTTCCGCTTGGGCCAGTGGTTCGACTAATCTGCTAGCTGGTCCACTGATTTGATTGTGATTAATAGTCTGACCCACTGCCAGTCGTCCCCAGGGACGAGGCCCTCATTTCCCCACCTCACCTCCTCCAACTCTCTGTATGCATTGGCATTTGAATCTATTATTTCGATTTCCTGCAGCATATCAAATGCTTTTCCACCAGCTCTCTTTCCTGTTCGACTCATCCCGTATGTCACTGTGCATTCCCTTGGCTGGCTTTTAATTTATAGCCCGCCGTCACATACATAAGTATCACATGACATATGCCATATACAAGGTGTGTATATTCGATATATGTATGTATACAGGGCGATGAAGGAACAGAGAAAAGGCAGCTTCAATTGTCAGTTACCGTACGAGAACAAAGCATCCGTCGAGCAGGCGCTCAAAGCCATTTGATGCCAATCACCAAACCAGCTCAAAAGGTCTACAATCGGTCGATTCGTCAATGTGTCAATGCGTCACTCGGTCAGTTAGTCCGGCGCTCAGCCAGGTGTGGGCACAGGTGCAAAGCTTCGCGCACCTGATGAGCTTACCCCCGACACAAAGCAAATTGAGTGCAAACAACTTAAAATGCTTTAGTCGAGCATGGTGAACTACGAGACACACAGCACTCAGACCAGATATCAAGGCTATATCTTGAAAATTGTTGCTACACAATGTCTTTTAATGTCTTTCTATAGGCGAATATCATTTTAAACAATTATGTCCTTAATGGTATCCCACTTGTTCAAATTGAGTCGGGAATGATTTGGGAATCCTTTCAGATCACAAGCTTAAATTTGGCAAGCATATTTCTTCGTTCTTTGTCCTGGGTTTCATTAAGCGTTGATCGAACCGTTAACGATCCCTACATTACTTAAATTCTTTGTACTTCAATTGTTCGACTTTTTCTAGAATGTAGTTTCTATATAGAAATGGGTGTATGTGGAATCCTAATACTTGCTTGGCTTCCCTGCAGTTCTGACGCGGGCCACTGACCCGCCAGGCTAGCCCATTGACTAGTCCACGCGGGTCAACCTACAGACTAGTTCGCGTGGGTCAACCCATAGACTGATCCAAGCTGTTGCAACGCCGGACCGAGACGTCAGTTCCAATGACATCGTGTGTAAAAATGGGATAGGATTTTACATTTAGACGGGTCGACCCGTGGGCCAGTAGTGGCTCATTTGGATTAGTCAGATGGCTAGTCACGGGTCAACCCATAGAACTGCAGGGTTCTTGCCGTAGTAGACACCTCCTAATAAATCTTGCCTCTCTTTCTGATCGTAGAAATATGCTTGGTGTAATTTTTTGTACACAATCTAATAAATGGAGAAATTGATTCATCTGAGTTAATCAGCCAAATAAGTTTTGCATTTCCGATCAGGAGTTCTAGAAACTTTTCCCCTCTTTCTCTTTAAGCCTGTAATAGTAATTATTAATACTAATAGATATTAATATTAATTAATAGATAACGCGTTCATCCGGACAGACGGAAAGGACCAGATCGACTCAGCTGCGGATGCTAATCAAGAATATACATAATTTACAAGTCGGGGATGTCTTTTTGTGCCTGTTACATACTTTCGCACAGTTTAAGTAGGGCCATTTTATGGGTACATGTAGTAAAAAGTGGGAATCCTACCAAAAGCTAGGTTTAGCTTACTATATAGCAACAACACATAGGCTGACAAGCACATTAAACAGTTGGGATCTAAAACCACAGTAATGCTCCAGAGGCAACTTAAATACTACCTAACCAAAGATAGTATGCAATAGTAGTATCTGCACCTATATCAAATCCATTAAAACAATACGTAAAAATTTCACAATTAACTCTGACATTTCGTATGTTTAAATCTCTAAGATAAAATTTAAATAAAAAAATTTTTATATTTATTTTAATTAGTAAAACAAATCATATACTTAAAACTATATGAAAAATGTGTATCACTCAGGGCCTTCAGATGGATAACAGCTAAATCTAGAATTATATTAATTATAATTAGTATTTATTTACAATTATAAATTAGGATTGTTTGTTAACTTTTGTTTGTTTAATTATCTACATATATAAAATAGTTCAACCTGACTGACTGACTGATTGGTGACATTTGGGCAGCCCAAACGGTAGAAGCTAGAAGACTGCAATTTTTACAGTACCTTCTTATTATAAAATTAGGTGGAACTGCCGAAAAATATAGTTAAATATAGCGGGAACTATAAGAAAATTGTATGAAAATCTCGGTATGCGCTAGCTGCTTCATTACAACGTGAAAGAGCAAAAGAGGTAAAAAACGTCTCCCTCTTGAATAGCGCTCTCGGCCTTCAAACTTATACATGCGACTGAAATCGCCATATTGCTTATGTCTCTCAGATTCCGCCTATGCTTTGCTATTGATCTACGGTAGATGGCGCGCTGCTGCTAGAGTCAATTATTTTTGTTATAGTACTACGATTTGGTTAATTTTAATCATTTAAGTTTATTAATTAGTTATGTACCGTTTTACTTATTTTATTGCGAATGTTGCTGGTCTTATTTACTACACAATAACATAATTACTATTATGTAGTAGTAGTGTATTAATGATCGATTTTCCAAAAATGTGGCGGTCGGTCGATATTTGTTAGTACCAATACGTAAAACGTTTGCCGCCAAATTTAAGACTTTTGAATTGTTGCTGACAGTGGTGCACATTTCCGCAGTGTATGGGACTTACGCAAACAAAATGCGATAAATGTAGGGTTTCGCTATGTTTTAACAATGGAAATAATTGTTTTAAAAGTTTTCGCTTGAATTAAGTAAAGACTTTTTACCACCCTTCCGCTATTTTCTGGATGTTAGCATTATTTTTCTAACTTCATCATAAATATTTTAAAGGACTACGCCCACCCGTCGCCACGAGAGTGAAATGGGGGTCAAAATCAAATGAGTGAGATTATTTGTTTAGTTAGATCGGCTTCAAAGTTATTGTCACAGCCCTACACAACAAATCATTAGACGTTTGACTGAACTATTTGGCTTCCACGGGAGGGAAAATTGTGATACTCTATTTTTTTGAATTTCTCACAGTTGACGAAAGTAGTCAAATTCAACACAATGCACTTTTATTTAAATATTAGGGCAAGGCCGGGGTATTTCCAGCTATAAATAATTAATTATTATAATAATTGAAATTTAATGAAATTTAGTTAAATATAGTTAGGAAATGCGCGCTATACCCCATATTTAACTAAATTTCATTTAATTTCAATTCTTATAATAATTTATTTTATATATACTTTTTTTTTTCTTATCCGTTGATGTACTAAAACGGGCAGTACATTCAAGTGGCCCGACGACACCAAGCATGGGCTTGTGATCGTCCGAGGGGCGCGCCGCTTTTCTAGATCTTGAATGCATATGCTCTATGGTAAGTATGCTCTGGAGAAGTAAAGAGCGTTTCGACTCTTTGTTCTTCATAGGTAAATGTTGTTCTATTGGTAAATTCGCGCGTTGGAAGTTTTTTATACAACGTTTTGTAAATTGTGAGAGACCAGTCGAGCTCAGAAAAATATCAATGACCTTTAAGATAATTTGAATCATGTATACGTACGCACATATGATATGTTATTGCAAACATACACACACATGTAAATACCACATTCATTCGGATGGGGTGAGGGTATAACAATGGGAGTGCAAACAGAACAGGAGAGATTTCGGTTCTTTTGGCTACACTGAGCCTGAAAATTGAAATCGGAGCCGTAAAGCGCCACACAAACACAAACACAGGCACAAACACCTGCAACAAATATAAGTACAAGTGTACATACGTGAGTACGTATGCATGTAGTATGTACAGATGTACATTTGTACACATACAACAATAACAGAGCAAAAAGGAAACAAAATGAAACACAATAAAAAAGCTTGCCATTGTCACACAGCGAGCTGAGCAGTCGAATTTGAGGCTAAAAGCCGTGTCCATTCGTATCAGTATCTGTATCCGAAATATCCGTTTTACCACATCAGTATTTAATGTAGCTTGAAAGGGTTGGTTCGGGCAAGGAACTGTGGGGGGATATTCAGAATGGTTGGTGTGTTCTGCCTTTAAAGTGATTTTTGTTTTGGCAAATGTAATAAATAAATAAATGTAAATGGTGCTCAATTGATTTATGATGATGTCTTGTGTTGTTGCATTTATTATTATTATTATTATCAATAGAGACCGTGTGTACTGCTGCTTTTAAATCCTTTGGTACCCCCTTCTGATCCTAAAGCTCGCTTATAACGTTATTTGCTGCACGAATGCAAAGATTATCGTTGGGTTAAGCGTCCTATGTCCTTTGTTTAAAGGACCTGCCTTCCCAGCAGCCTATTCCTTCATCTAGCCGGGGCAGTGCCATCTATTAGAATGTGCAACGGGTATTCAACCGCAAAATCAAAATATCCTGCTGCTACGTCCACAGTGTTCAGAGACCATTGACTACTCTAAGAGAATTCTTTCTCATTATCTTTTCTGATTATGGTTTCCTAGGAGTGACCTGGCCTGTCGTAGACCTGGAGCAGCTTTCACAGATTGAGTGCCTCATACTACTCTAACCTTAAGTGTTTTCCTATGCCACAAATCGATTCTGGTCCTACTATGGCTTCTCTGCTCATAGTGTAGCAAGCATATCGATAGAATACTTACATACATCCTGATAATTACATATGATGTTTATTTGATATTTCTTTGTATTTGTATGTCATTTCTTAATAGCACATCAGTTTATAAGGTCACTTACTACCTTACTCTCTTACTTTTTTCTCTCTAAATTTCTGTCTTTGTTTCTCTTCAAGTTTCGCACTCTCCTTCAGTAACGCTGCGTTGACCAAAATTTAAAAGAAGTTGCACATAAAGCAGCAACAAGCTAAAAATCACATAAACTTCACCCATTAACACCATTTTTGGCCCTCATTGCACGTTGCAAATTGTGTTGTTGTCGTTGACGACGGTAGCGACTCAAAGATGCGAGCATTTAACCCAAATAAGCAACACACACACAGAGAAAGAGAGAGAGAGAAAGAGAGACGCACCCAAAAGCACAGTTAAAAGCTCACATGAGCACAACAAAAGTGGGCGAACAGAACGTTGCTAGAATAGCAAAAGTCGTGACAATGAAAGAAACCCAGCGTCGAGTACAGAAGAAGAAGCCACAAAGAGAAAGGCAAAGCAAACAAGAAGTCGCGACAGCAACAGTCAGTCAGTTGCAAACGTTAAACGGCGCCCCCCGAAGATTTTACCTGCTTTTATTTTTTCGCACTACCTTTGAATTCCAAGCACAATTTGTCGCACGCAAATGTCAGCTCTTGCAATGAAAGCACTTCAAAGTATGAAAAGCCAAGGCGGTCAAAAGAAAACAAGTGAAAACAAATTGTGCTGACTAGTCTGCCAGCGAACCAATGACGAGTTGAATTACAGCGACTGCGACATCAGCAGATCGCTTCACTAAATGAAAAAGATGGAAAACAACCGACAACTACCACTCGATAGTTTTGATAGTGATAGTTTAAAGCTTAACATTTTGTTTATTCCTTTTGATTGCATTCGATCTCATTTCAAAGATCTTCTATACATGAAGACATTCACCGATTACGGAAAATCTAAACAACTGGGCGAAAAATGGGGGTTTTAAGGTTGTAAAGCGAACTCTTCATGCGATCAAAAGAAAAGGTTTTTAAAATTATATTAAATTTGCCTTGGCACCACTCCACATCTAATCTACGTAGCAAAGCTAAACATTTAAATGTAAGCAACAAAATAAACACATTTCTAGATGTAAAGGTACACAGAGAGAAAAATCTTGATTCTAGATAATTTTGATCCAAAATAGGTTTGAATTTTAAGATTAAATAAAATATGATCGAGTATTCGACGGGAACTTGATGCCGAAAAAAGATTAATTTTTAAAATGTTTACTATTCTTGGTATTTATTTATTAGTTATGTAAGGATAAAACACAAGCACAATGATCATTTGTTTGTCCAAATAAGTTTTTATACTTTATTATTTTTGTCAATTTTGTATTTTTTGTAATTTCGTGATCTGTTCTTCTTTTGAATCGGTCTCGTAGTGACGCTTGCTCTTCTTCTTATGCCTTTGGCGTTGCCAGGCTGTTAGCTTACACGTTGTATTATGGGTAGTCCTCTGTTGGCTTACACTTAATGTACATATATCTTTATTCATTATTCTAATATTTACAATTGTATACTCGTATTATATTTATATATATCTTACAGTTATTATATTTTTACTATTTTTAATTATATTATATTTTTAATTATGCCGCCGAGGATCGAGAACGCGCCCTACTGACGCGTCGGTCCAATTTGTGCTCCAAGTCGGTTGTCTAGTCCACTCATCCAACGAAGCAATTGAAATACTTTGGACAAAAATATATATATGTACATGTACTTATTCATACATCTATGTGCGTGTATATGAAACAAAATAAAATTGCGTGATAGAGAAAATTCGAATTTTTGTTGTAAAAAAAGTATATAACGCAACTTTTACACAAATTGTGTTGCATCGAAATTTGAGCAATTAATTCGATCTCAATTAATATCTCACAGATAAACCTGCACACCAGTCGATACAGAAACAGGCTACAACAGCACGCCAACTCTCTAGCCAGAGGGCTAACAACAAGCAATTGCACAAGACAGCTAAAACGACGCCACCCGAATGACCTATGGTCTCATGGCCGGTGTCCTGAAGGTCGTCTTTTATAAAACTCATTATATATATATATATAATTTAAAACTCACACACAAACACACCAATATTGTTTTCCCCCGCCCACGTCCCCAGTCAAATCTACACCCTTACACGAACATTTTAAATTTATTAGGTTAAATGATCAATGTTACAAGAAATTAAATGCATATCAAAAAAAAAAATAAAATTAATATCAAGTAAGAATGCTATAGTTGAATATACCCATCTACAAAACTCACTGCACCACGGTCAAAAATTTATATTCGTATCTTCGTACACTTACACATTCACATAGACAAAGACGCACACATGCAAGCGAGGCATTTTAAATGAAGACTGTGCTGCTTCTTCCCCCGGTACTGTACTGAATCTTGTTTGTTAAATAACTTCCGTGTTTATTATTCGATCGACTTGAAATTTGAACAGTAGATGAAGAGTGACTTAAGTATTGTACATGCAAAATCCATGCAAAAGCTATATCTTGAAAATGTATACTGCAAAATGGTTTTTATTGAATAGGGGACAAATGGGGGAAAATATCTTGGACCCTAAATTTGACCTGCGCCCGCTATAACCAAACCTACATTTCAAATTTGGTGTCTTTAGCTCTTATAGTTGCTGAGATCGACGCGTTCATACAGACGGACATAGCCAAATCAAAATTTCTTTTGATACTAATCAAGAATATATATACTTTGTAGTACAGATTTTGTACCCCCTTTTTACCTTTTTTAGTAAAGGGAAATGTCATAATCCAAATTCACGCTAGGATTCGAAATCGGGAATTCTGTTCCCGTGCATCGACGAACCAGCGACCTATTCAACTCAACCACCAAATTTACTCTCATACTCAGATCAAGATTCTTAAACGAAATTCGTACTTGAAGCTTACAAATAAAATCTGTAAAAATAGTGAAATTTTTACTCCCTGTTTTCAAAAAATTTGCTAAGAGAGGGGTACTAAATCTGTGCAAATACATGTAACATGCAGAAGGAGACATCTCCGACCCTAAAAATTATATATATTCTTGATCAGCATCAAAAAAGATTTCTATCTGGCCATGGACAGACAGTCCATCTGAATGTAGGTTTCAGATTTCAGATATCTCCCCTGGCACCACCGCAATCTGATTAAAACGTTTTATAGCAACAATTATAAGGATATAAGCTTGGGATTTTGCATGCGTATTTGTCTATGTATGTGTGTATGTGTAAGTGTACACAGCTGTGTTTGGAAGGTTTGCCTTGGTTATGGGGAGTTTTGTAATCGGGTATACTCGACCAGGCATTCTTACTTGTTTTTCATGCGGCTGCAAACTCATATTTCTTACTTTGAACTATATCTTATGTTATTATTTTTCTTTTTTTTTTTATCATAATTCTCTTTATGAGATAATGCGCACCTGCTGCCATCAATTGCTGTATGGCAAATTGGCCGACACTTTGGGTGGTGTTTTGGTATCCACCTCCCGCCTAGCTCAAGCTTTCCCCACTAAATTTGTTTTAAGCACACTCAGAGAAAATTTACCGTTCTAGTTCTAGAATCATCGGTCTAGAAATTTTCCGTTTTGCTCTTGCAAATTTTTAAGTATATTCGTCCTTCAAAATTCTTTATTCAAGTATACGGGACTTGCTGACTGAATCCTAGGATGGCTGAGTTGACTAAGTTGCGATTCGCCCAAGCACCTGCGCGGCGGTCCACAGTTCAAATGTAGAAGGGTATGTGTTTACATACATATATATATTTACATATTTTTTGTCTTATGTACATAAAAATATATAAAAATATTAATTAATATATATACATGTAGGGATTAATAAACATTCTAAAATCAATATCGTTTCGGGAAATTAAACCAGTTTGATACTTAAATCAAATATTTATACAGATGTTTCTTAAAATAACAAAATGTTCTTTGGATAACTCGAAAATCGTTCTTAAAATAAGAATCCTATTCTCGCAATAAGATTTTTCGGGTTTGGTCGGATTTTGACACCGTTTGTACTTGGTTTGAGTACATAATACATCATTATTTCTCTGAGTGTATGCTAACCTTTCCTTCAGTTTTCAGCGCGCACATTAGCGCGGCTTTGAGAAGCGCGCAACAAATCCAACTCAAAATGTTTTTCAGGAGAGAAAATTGGAACGGGGAAGGGAAATCAAAGGCCGGCATGAAGATGGTCGCGTTTTTGGGTCGCTGGCCCACTCATCCCTGACTAGACGTTTCAATTTCAAGTTATGATATCGTCCAAAATGATGATCCCAATTTCCGCGGTGTGACGGACAGATGCATCAAGGCTAAGGCCCACATGTATCTGTCTTTCGAATCTGCATTGAGGTGGGCTTACTTTTTTTTGCCGTCGTACGTGAGGCTACACTACTGTAAGGCTTGGTAATGACTAGGGCTAAAATGGAATTTCCATTGCCTTTCGCTCCTTTCCATTTTGCTTGCTCAACGTCGATTTTTACACCCTGTACCCAATATTTTTGGTAAACTGGGGTACCAAATCTGTGCAAATGTATTCAACAGGCCGAAAGAGAGGCATTTCTGGATCTATCAAATATATATATTCCTGATCACCAACAGTTTAAGATGTGTTCGGGTAATTCGCCCCTATATACAGGATGTTTTGTAGTCGTTTATACTCGACTAGAGCGTTCCTTCTTGTTATATCCTCGCAGAGGGTATTTTAATTTTGTCTCGATATGTGTAATTGACTGAAGGAGACGTTTCCGACCCAACAAAGTATATATATAGATAAAAATTATTTATTTGTTTTAAATTTTCTTTTTGCTATCTTTCGATTTTGACAGCTTGATAAAATTGGTGCATAAAGGAAAAAAAATTAATCTAATTGAAAAAAATGTAAAAAAAAAAAAATTAGCTTACATTACGATAAAAAAAACAATTTAAAGAAAAAATAATATTTACAAGTATTTACAATATTTAAAAAATTCTGCTTGGTAAATCACCGGGGAAGGACCTGATTGGGCCACATTGACGACGAAGACGTCTACTTAAAGTGCTGTTTGGCGGGCGGGCTAAGCGTCTGGCGAATAAATTGGGGTGACATCTGAGGCGCTCCAGATACTTTTTTGAAATATTTTTAATAGTGTCACAAATGATCTTGAAGATTTTCTATAATCTTTGGGCACCGCGCGTATGATGTATGTGTTTGAAAATGAGTTTAAAGCCAATCGCATAATAATTAAGAATTTCGAATGCCAAAGCTTTCCACCGATTTTCCGACCATGGGGCTGAATTTCCCAAAATCGCTGATATACGTGTCGAATTATTTTACGTGTTAAGCTATGAAAAAGAATATGAAGGTGATCGGACAAAAATTAGACTTTCGCCCATACAACCTTGAGACCACCATTTTGCGCCCATGGGGTTGGATTTTTTAAAATCGGTGAAATATGTGTCAAATGAATGTTTGTGTAGATGTTTGAAAATGAGTTTGAAGCCGATTGGTTGGTATACTCTTGTGGGAGGAATTTTCCAAAATTCTGTCTTAGTGTGCACTTTCATCATAGATGGAACTCACTGTGACAATTTCGGCATCCTGGTTCTTACGGTTTGGGCTGTGCGATGATTGCCAATCAGGAAGAATTCTTTTATATATGTATGTATATAGATGTATATAGATGTGCGTACATATTCTCATAATCTTTTTGGATTGCCATTTTTTCTCAGTGTTTGCTTGTTCGTATGCCTGTATTCATATTCAAGTATATGTGTATCTTGGCTTGTTGTTGGCGTGTTTTCCTTTTAATGCGCACTTTTCCAGCGCATTTTCCGCTTGCCGCATCTAAGCCAACCGCTGCGTGCGTGATGAGCTTTTGTGCATGAAAACAGGTTTCACTGAATTTCAATTTCAATTGTCTTTTACGTTCAGAGAAAGAGAAACAGAGCGACAAAGAGAGAGAGAGAGAGAGAGAGAGAGAGAGAGAGAGAGAGAGAGAGAGAGCTAGAGAGAGAGAGAGAGAGAGAGAGAGAGAGAGAGAGAGAGAGAGAGAGAGATAGAGAGATAGAAAGAGAGAGAGAGAGAGAGAGAGAGAGAGAGAGAGAGAGAGAGAGAGAGAGAGAGAGAGTGGGAGTGGTAGATTTATTTAGATGCGTACGTGTGTGTTCGTATGTGTGTATTTGTGCCATTTTATTTGCGCACATTAGCAATTTCTTTTGTTGACTGTCTGCCGTCGACGACATTGTCGCAGTTCGGTCGCTCGGCCCCACTTCCGTTAGCCGCCCTACCCCGCCGCGACTCGTTCATTGTTATTATGTTGCTGCCTCTCAACTTTCCACTCTTCGCTCTCCTCTCTTCGCACATCATTGTCGACAGAAAGCCGACTCTCTGGCTGTAATTTTGAGGCTTCTTTGTGAGCTTATTTTCCACTTGGATGTGCAGTGAAGCCTCCCAATTCCATCCACCCACAGTTAGCCCGCCCCATAGCACCGCAGCGCCTAATCCCTGAGGCTACACCGCACCGCGCTCATCATATGTTGCCACTTATTATGATCTTTGTCTGCTATTGTGTTTTATTGCAGTTCATTTTTAAATACATTATTATTTTGCTCTTCGCTGTCGCTTCGTGCATTTCAATTGTGCTTTAATTTAGTGTAATCTGCTCAGTGTTCTATTTTTCTTCGTTCCGTTTTCGTTTTGCTCAAATTTTGATGAGGTAATTCCTTAGCGAGCCGCTTTTGTTAAATAATACGTCATTTATTATTTGCCATTGTGTAATGCCCAGCCAATAATAATAATTGGCTAAGAATAACCACAGAACTGTAATGATATGTGTACGCAGCGCACATAAGGATCAAATAATGCTCATCTGTGGAATACCCTTACCAGAAACAACAAGAAGGATGGCTTTAGTCGAGTATACCCGACTACAAAACTCCCTGTACCCTGGTACATTTACGCATAGACACACACATACAGAAAGACGCACACACACAAGCGACAGCAAAGCGATCACGCAAGCGAGGCATGTTAAGTCGCGGCTGTGCTGCTTCTTCCCCCCCTCGCTAGAGTACTGAATCTTTTTTGTGGAATAACTTCAGTGTTTATTTTCCGATCGGCTTGAAATTTGGACAGTATATTAAGAGTAAGTAAGTAAGTATTTAAAACTGTGGCTGTAAAACGTTCTGATCGAATTGCGTGGGAACGGGGAGAGATATATGAGATCGGAAACAAACTTGATCTGCGTATGGTATACGGGAACCTACATTCCAAATTTGGTGCCTCTAGCTCTTATAGTTGCTGAGATCGACGCGTTCATACAGACGGACAGACGGACAGACAGAGGGACATGGCCAAATCGAAATCTCTTTTGATACTGATCAAAAATATATATACTTTATAGGGTCGGAGATGTCTCCTTCTGCCTGTTACATACTTTTGCACAAATCCAATACCCCCTTTTTACCCATTTTATGGGTACAGGGAGTAAAAAGGAACCTTGCAGTTGGTAGATTCCGACTCTGATATACTCTCTTTCCAGTCAGTTTGATTCGGTTTACTTACGTTTGCGACAATGTTGCGCCAACTCGAGAATGTATCAAAACCTTTTGTTACGAGCAGCGAGTTGCCGCAACTGGTAGTGCTGCTGTTTTTATACTCTGTTCCCGAAGGGAATAAAAGTATATTGGGTTTGCGAAATGTTCGTCTGTCCATCTGCCCGTAAGCTAGAAGCTAGAGCTACCAAACTTGGTACAAATATTGGCCCTGAATTTATGAAGTGTCAAAATCGATTCGCTGAAAACTGTTGTATGAAACTTTTGTGTTTCGGCTTCAAGATAATTTTTTAAGATCTATACGAAACTTCATTTAACAAATATGTCACTGAATTTTGAAAATCCATGCTCGGGAAATTGTGGTCTGAAAGTTGGATGGGAGAAAGTCAATTTTTGGAACGATCGAGATCAAATTAATTTTCAAAGCGCTACACATTAAATAACATTTTTCAAGCCAGGAAATTTGCCCATTTTTTTTTTTGGCAATAATCCTATGAATGAATTCCTTTTATAAATCCATTAGGAATACATAAAACTGTTATGTTACATACCAGAAATGTTAACATTTGGATCATTTAATCCTATGAAATATATATGATGTTGTAATCAGAATTGGATCATTTTTTGCTCAGCCCCATTTCCTATTGATATTATAAGCCCAATGCAAAGAACCAGACCAACAAATCTTATTTCGTTCTCGAGTTATTAATTAATTCCAAAAAAATGGGCAAATTTCCCATAGTGCATTGCGCTTGTATTTGTATATTTCTTACGTTTTTAATTTTAATTTCGGGTACTATATATTTTGTAAATAAAATGGTATATTTTTGTTTTAAACAATCGGTTACACTGCTTGGCAACTGGCTGAATTGTGTATGGCAACCTTTAAGCTCAAATTCAAATCTCTTCCAACTTGGTTCATCCTCCTTATGAGCGGGAAGGTGAGATCAAGGTCCAAATTGCAAGAATGTTTTTATATTCTTTTTAGAGGGTATTAAAAGCTTTCTACGAAATATGCTTTAAGCTACGCAAAGATTTTTAGATGTTGACTAAAATTTGATCAACTATATCATAAATCAGTCAGCTACTGGAACGATCGTTCGAAAATTGAGTTTAAGTACGAACATTTTTCTTTATATGTATATGTATCTTCGGCTCCCCGAAGTTAGCTATTCGTGTTTTAGTATTTCGCAACTTGGTTGGCGGTTTTCAAAACATACATATGTGCAATAGTATGTATACAGAATAATTCAGTGTACACAAAACTATAGCATAGTTATGTGCGTTAAAACAAGTATGCATTTTCATTTGTTGTTTTGTTTTTAGTTTTAAGTCTTGTAATTATTTATTTATTCAACAAGTACTCTGCTACCATATTGGCATGTTGGCAGGTTGCATGTAAAACTCCAAAAACTAACTAGAGCTAATTTTACATAGCCGATACACATTTTATTTTTACGTCATTTAATCGAAGAATCATTTTATCTGTCTTATTGCAGAATTTCTGGTCAAACTCAAATTGAAATGGAAAAATAACAACGGAAAGCAGGCGCAAAATATTTTTTTCTGATTTCCCCCATACACATATACACAGAGTTACAAATACACACACATATATATATATATATATATATATATATATATATATATATATATATATATATAAAGTGCAATATTAATTTTAATTTTTGAGTGCTGATAAAAAAGGTTGACGATGTCGCCGCCCGTAAAGGCGACGGCAAAAGTTCACATAAAACGACAAAAAGTTTTTCAATTATTGTAAAAAGTGTTAAAAACGGCGACCGACAAAAGGAGTAAGAGAAAGGGAGAGAGATGCTTGAGGAGTGAGAGAGTTGGCAAGTGCTTGACTGTATAATCGTTGAAATGCGCAGGCAAAAGGAGAACGGCGCACAGTGGTCCAGAATCCCAATTTTGCCGTCCAAAAGTGTTTACATGACAATATACCCGAAGATTGCTGTTTCCAAATCAGAATCGGCATCAAATTGAGCGGCTCAAAATTTATAGAGAAAAACTAGTTCTACTTTTGTTTTTTTTTTATATCAGAATGCATACATCAATCCGAAGAAAGCTGCTCAATTAAACACCTTATTTTATCCAAAAAGCGACAATTGAAATTTACATGAAATCTTGAGAGATCTTCATTTTAAACACTTACATAATTTACGCTTTGAAAAACGATGGAACTGCTAACACCTAGTCCACAAAAATTCAAATTTCATGATTTTTAACGCTCAAATTTGGGTTTTTTTTTATATTTATCGAACAAATTAGGGATTTCTTTGATACTTGAATAAAATAACTTTCTTATAGCTAATTCATCTATTGAAAATTTTAGAAAATAGTCCGAAAAGTACATTTCATACAATGCGAAGTCGCTATTAAAAATTGATAATTTTACTGTTGTAATTTTAGCGTAAACAAAATTACGATTTCACAAAGTTTACGTCACAAAATTTATTTATGACAGCCAGATTCTCATTCTGGACCACAGTGCGGCACACAGTTACGAGTATCATAAATATATATGTGTTTAGTTCTACATCTGAGAAAACTGTTTATAATTGCATAAATTCAAATTCGATCAAGAACTGGGACTTACATTTAAATATCTTAAATTCGTCTTATTTAAAATTAAAGGTAAAGTTTGATTTTATAGAGAAAGTGCAACGATATAAGGAAGTGGAGCAAAGTAGAAGTTCAGTAGTAAAAAGTGATTACAAGTTCCACAAAGTTGCCACAGCGCAGAGACTAAAAAAACTGAGCAACCAAAAAACAATCAGCTGACAAGTGGCCAAAGACAACGCCAAAATGAATCCGAGGCCCGTGGGCATTGGATTCGGATGCAGGCGCAAACCACCCAACAATGCCAAGATGCGTTCTCGCTGGCCGCCACCACAAAAACCACCAACATCTACAATAATAACAACATCAACATTTTTATCAGCAACAACG
The DNA here is from genome assembly GCA_037075165.1 of Hirtodrosophila histrioides. Lineage (NCBI taxonomy): Eukaryota > Metazoa > Arthropoda > Insecta > Diptera > Drosophilidae > Hirtodrosophila > Hirtodrosophila histrioides. The sequence goes on along the minus strand of JBAMCL010000673.1, from coordinate 265,236 downwards.
ATATCTACAAACAGAGCGACAACAACAGCAACCAGACAACATATACATAAAAACAGCAACTATTGGAGCAACCCTCGCCTTCAAATGAGCAGCCTAGCCGTATTTTTAATCGCCATAGCCGCCTTAAACAATCTGGATAGCTTCCTGCAACCAGCGACGGCAGCACTGCTCGGAGAAGCACGATTGCGTCAAAATCCATCAGGTAAGTTTCATAAATTGGCCATATACCTGTATCTATTTATACACCCTAAACTCGTTAAGAGTGGAGCGAAACTTTTTGAAAGTTTGTAACAAGCAGAAATAGGTATCGTTACCCTAGTATACATACACATGAAACAATATCGAAGTTTATTTAAAACAGCTACTTATATCGAATGTGTATGTACCACCAACTTTGCCGCATAAAAATGAATTTAATTACAATTTAAATAATATACAGGCCAGTTTCCAATTCTACTCTCATTCAAAAGTTGCAAAAGTGGAATTACGAATCGTTCTAGCTGTTCCTAATTCGTCGAAACGGGTATCTACTCCCTGTACCCATAAATCGGGTAAAAAGGTGGTACTAAATCTGTGCAAATGTATGTAACATGCAGAAGGAGACATCTCCGACCCTATAAAGTATATATATTCTTGATCAGTAATAAAAGTGAAGTAGAGGCACTGCCGCCACTTAAAAAGCCTTGCTTACGCTATGGCTCGAGTGTGTGTGGCTTTTTGTACAGGGAGTTTCGTAGTCGGGTATACTCGACTAGAGCATTCTAATTTGTTCGTCTTGAAAACGTGTAGCACTTGAGTCGTCAGAATTGCAAGTAATTGCCAGATTACATTTGTAGGAAAATTAAATAAAATATTCAAAAACTCAATTTTCAAATATTCTTCAACAGATTTGGAAAATAATTAGCTCATTCATTCATAACATTACAGTCAAATTACATGATTATTATTTAATTAGGAAACTGTCTGTAAGTTCATCATAAAAAACCAAATCGTGCGGACATTGTTTTTAAAATCCTATGCAGGCATCAAACTTATATGTTTAATCAAGTGACCTATCGATAAAATACGACCTGATTTTTTTTCCCAACCCAATACACGCATATACATAAGCAAGTGAGTGTGACGTGCTAGGACACATCAGACTCGTCTGAGCATTCTAATATGGTTGTAACCTCTTAGGAGGCAACCCATCTCTAACCGCAGTATTGATTAGCATTTCACACCAAGAATTAATGCACAATTTAATGCCACCCCTCTGCTTCCATGCTGTCGTTTGTGGAGGAGTGCATGTTTCTCTGAAATTTGTGTGACTTTGTTGTCATTATAATTTGCCCGCAGAACGACCAATATGTCACACTCACAGATACATACATATATGTAAGTACATATAAAAGAGGTACATTAGGCCAGCCCAAACGGTAGAAGCTAGAAGCCTGCAATTTGTACATTACTTTCATATTATATAGTTAGGTGAAACTGACGAACAAAATGGTTGAATATAGATATATCTGAAAGTATAAGAAAATTGTATGAAAATCTGGGTATGCGCCATAACAACGTGAAAGTGCAAAGATAAAAATCTCTTGAATATTTGCCTCGGCCTTAAAACTCATAAGTGCGACTGTAATGGCCAGATTGCTTGTCTCTCAACACTATCTTTGTTGTAAATCAATTGCGGTTGATCTACGGTAGATAGCGCGATGCTGCTCGGCATGTGTTTTGTCAGCAGTACTTTAGTATAGCGCCCCCATATAAGGACTGCGACACGTCTCAAAATAAGAAAGCAAATTCGGCGGAACAAAACTTTATTGTCGAAATAATGAAATGAATGCAAATAAAAGTTGACCGATGCGGGAATATCGGCACGACAGTTGATCGTTTTAGTGTTGGAAAACATCAAAAAATGACCAGAGTTGCCATATAAAACCGCACAGATTTAAATTTATTAAAAATAGTTTAAAATAACCCGTTTAATATAAATCTCGCAATTTATCGCTCTCTCGGTCGTAAAACTTTAAAGTACGACTGAAATTGACATATTGGTTTTGTCTCACAGCTTCTGCCTATATGCTTTGCTATCGATCTACGGTAGATGGCGCGCTGCTTCTGGTGTTAATTATTTTTGTTATAGTACTATGATTTGGTTAATTTTAATCATGAAAGTTTATTAATTAATTATGCACCTATTTTTTTATGCTGCTGGGCCAATTTACTACATAATAACACTATTATTATGTAATAGATCGGAACAGCTGCATTCGCGTTATCGATTGTTGATCGATTTTCAATAAATGTGGCGGTCGGTCGATATTTGTTAGTACCAACATGTAAAAAGTTTCCCGCTAAATTTGAGACTTTTAAACTTTTGCTGACAGCGGTGCACATGTTTTAACAATGGAAATAATTGTTTTAAAAGTTTTCACTTAAATTAAATGAAGACTTTTTACCACCATTTCACTATTTTCTGGATGTTAGTATTATTCTTCTAACTTCAAAAATATTTTAAAGGACTACGCCCACCCGTTGTATGAAAGTCACTGACTTTTTTTTTTAGTAAATCGGAGGAACCTTTAGTTGTATGAATAACGCTGTAAAATTTGTGGAATTATTTTAAAATTAGCCTCTTTTGATGGCAATGCTATTTAACAAGTGAAACAAGTTATGATTAATTTATAGTTTTTTAGGATTTGCAGTAGAGGTTAGATTACAAAGGCGAGTTAACTTTCTTATAGTGAAGTATATTGTACTGCCAAGGAACAATTGCTTAAGTTTAAAATGAACATTTATGCTCATTAATATAGTTTTTTGAAAATAATCATTAGTTGTTAGATACCCGTCGCCAATTATATTATAATAATAATAATAATAATAATAATAATAATAATAATAATAATAATAATAATAATAATAATATTATAATTTTGAAAATATCTGCCAAGATTTTCATTTTTCCTACCATGCCTATTGCTGATTTGCGTGGGCTGCCTTCGCTTAACTGGTGAAGTTGGAAGAAACTCAAGATGAAGTTGTATCTGATGCCTTAGAAAATCTTGCTGGGTATACTTTATATCGATTGTAGGACTATGTGGATGATACAGACCAGTGGCGTAGATAGGTGCTGATTAAGGAGATCAATGCACCCATTGAGTTTCTGGAACAACATTACGACTATATTATCTTAAAATATGAGTTTTTGCGCTGAAATCAAAAGAGATTGAATCTCACGCGATGTGCTATAAATTATCAAATAGTATACGATTTTCAGGAATTTTTTTCCATTTTCCTTGGTTGAATTGAGAGCCTCAGACTCCGAAAATCGAAATAATGCCATAAAATTCGAATTTATGATAAGCTTGCAAGTCACTAATCTTTTTAACGTCTTTATCTGCCGTTGAGTCGCTAATTCCAAAAATCGAATTTAGACTTTATTCAAGCCATGTATCTCTCGATTCGAGCAAATGAGGATATGTTTTCTTAAATCAACGAAGATTACAAAAAAGGCTAAAGCTATTGACATTGAAACCAAATACAAATAATCAATATTTGGACGATGATGTTATGGATCTTGGATCACGAAAATAGTTTGGAAGGAAGACCATAAAGGTCCTCTTTAAGAGCGGTTCACCCGATATTGACAAAAAATCCAATAAATTTATTAAAAAAAAATTGCAAGACCAAAAAAAAAAAAGAACTAAATTTTCAAAATCCATCGGCCCCATTGCAAAAAGTTATCCACTCCACTGATGCAAACACAACTTCATCTGTAGTGGCAAAGTGGTTTCAAGTTTCTACCGACCGCTCCTAAGACAGGTATAAGATATATTAGTCGGATTTTGATGGAATTTGGTCAGCATATGTAGAGCATAGTGAAACTTAAATTTGGTGAATTTGATTACGCTATCTTTATAAACAAAAAAGTTTCTCATACAAAAACTTAGTTGTCAAACGATTGTTCCTATGGGAGCTATATGGTATAGTAATCCGATCCAGCTGATTTTCATATATGTACTGCCTGCACCAAAAGCAGATATTTGTGCCAAGTTTCATAATCATAGCTTTAAAATTGAACGACAAGTTTGAATGCCAACAGACGGACTGGCACTTTGACTACGTATTATTTAATATCTACATCACCTAGAGGGCCCAATTTATATCAATCGATGCGTTAAGAATATCTTTACTATATGCTGGCAAGATTTTTTATATCGGACTGGAATTACAGCCACAGAAACCGACTTACTAAACAAATTTCAATGACTTTCATACACTTGCAAACCGCCCACTGAATTCCAAGAAGTGTGAGATCACACGATCGCATCGCCGAATTATGGCGACTTACGGACATGCGCATGGGGTAGCCTACTGTCTCTCAACCGTGGTCCTGGTCCTGTACCATACGCAGATCAAGTTTGTTTTAGATTTCAGATATCTCCCCTCGCACCGCGCAATTCGACAAAAAAGGTTTTACAAGTAATCTACCGCCACTTAAAATGCCTCGTTTGTGTGTATTTGTACTTATGCATGTGTAAGTTTATGAAGATGTAATTGGAAAATATACACCAGGATACAGAGAGTTTCCTAGTCGGGTATGCTCGACTAGAGCATTCTTACTTGTTTAAAATAATGTTGAAATTCGATTACTATTAAGAGAACAGGAAAATGCTTCCAAAAATGTGTTTCAGTATACTCGTACATACAAATCAAATTAATATCATATATTAATATTGATTATACTATCTAAGAGATGGCAAAAGAAACTGTCACACACACCCGCACAAGCACAGAGACACGCACACACGCATAGATTCATGCCCGCACACATCCAGCCCAAGTCTTTACGAGTGTTGAAGGCAAAGTATGAGGAGCTGTTGTTGCTTTTGTAATGCTTTTTGTTGTTGCTTTTTAATTTTTTGTTTCGTAGACGCTTGTTGTTGTTGTGGTTGTTGTAGTTGTTGCCTGCTGCCTGAAATTATAAATCAGGAAGTCTTAATAAGCGCAATTTCAAGTCGTTAGTCACACAGAGAGCTCTCGGCACGTCTTCGGTTCGGATGGTACAGGCGAGAACTGAATGACGGGCGACTACATTTAGTTTGAGTTGTAGTTGTAGTTACAATACAAATGTATGTATGTATATAGTAGATATATATATATACATACATATGTATCCAGTCCTATGAGATGGTGAAATGTATCTATGCTTGTACGGGCGTAAGTGTGTAGAATGTGGAATACGGGGAGTCATTGTGCAGTTGTTGTTGTTGTTGTTGCCGTTGATTCTAATTAAGTGAAACGTGTAATGTGCGCCACAGATTTGTGTGTCGCGCTCTTGTTGCAGGCAGGGGGAAGGTGGTAGGTTGTCATAGCAAATGATGACAGTCATGGGCGACAGTATAATAGAAAGAGACGTGTACTATAAATGCCAGAGTAGTGATTAAATTACTTTAAATGGATTCTTAAAACGGAGGATTGCATGGAAAAATATCTTTAATAAGTTATAAGTTAGAGTAGATGGTGCCAAAAAAAAAACACAAAAATCAACAAGTAAGAATGCTCTAGTTGGGTAAACCCGACTACGAAACTGACTGCTCTACCCAATTCTTAAAATTCCAATCAGAACATCGTCCACTTACACATACGCACACAATCGCAGGGCTACATATTTTACGGGGGTGCGGAAGGATATATCAGTAATCAGAGAAAAATTTGATCTGCGTATGGAATTCAGGAACTTACCTGTCAAATTTGGTGGCTATAGCTCTTATACTAGTTGCTGAGATCGACGTGACAAACGGACATGGCAAATCAAAATTTTCTTTTGATACTAATCAAGAATTTATATTTGGAAATTAGTATGAAGCCATTCGCATGAAAAACGAAAATGCTGAATTCCAGAATTCACCCCTTTTCCGACCGTGGACATGTGTCGAATTATTTAATGTGAGGTGTTTTGAAAATTAGTTTTAAAATAATTGGATGATAAACAGAAGATTGAAAATGAGTTTGAAGTAAATCGGACGATAATCAAAAATGTTTTATACAGCAGTTTTCCGCGAATTTTCCGACCTTGGGGGTAGGTTTTCCAAAATCCTTGGACACCGCGCCTATTATGTGTTTGGGAAGAACCATGAAAATGAGTTTGAAGCCAATCTCACAAAAATTAAAAATGTCGAATGCCAGAGTTTTCCATCGATTTTCCGACCATGGGGCTCAATTTCCCAAAATCGCTGGTACAAGAGTCTAATTATTTTACGTGAAGAGCTTTGAAAATAAAAATGATGGTAATCGGACTAATATTGGACTTTGCCCATACAACCTTGAGACCCCCATTTTCCGCCCATGGGGATTGATTTTCCAAAATCGGTGATGTGTCAAGTGTATTTTTGTGTAGATCTTTTAAAATGAGTTTGAAGCCGTTTGGATGGTAAACAAAAATGTTTCATACAACAGTTTTCCGCGATTTTCCACGCTTGTAGGTTGAATTTTTCAAAATCCCGTCTTAGTGTGCACTTTCATCATATTTGGAAGCTTCTGTGAAAATTTCAGCATCCTAGCTCTTATGGTTTGGGCTGTGCGATGATTGCCAATCAGTCAGTACGAACTCTTTTATATATTAACATAGATAACAAACCTCTCACTTAGTTTGGATGTAATATTAGTAAAAATGTAAAGGTTTTCATACCAAAACTTATGTAGAAATGTGCATATGTGATATTGTCTAAATTTGGTAAGATTGTATAAACGGGTTTCATTCAAAAGTATAGTTTTTGACCGATCACTTACATGGCAGCTATGTGTTTTAATGGTCGTATCCGGCCGGTTCCAAAAAGAAGGATCTGTGCCAAGTTTCATTACGATAGCCTTAAAACTGAGAGACAAGATTCCATAGAAACCGACGGACAGAGGGACATCCCTATATCGACTCGGCTAATTAATGCTGATCAAGAATATATATACTTATTTTTTTATTGACATTAAACTTAATTAACAGCGAATATCTTATAAAGAAGATATAAGCCGCTAGTAAGAAAAAAAATGTATGTAACAATATGCCATATGCCTTATACTTTAATTTGGTAATATTTGTTCAAAATTTTCGGGCTTACAGCTGCTATACCATATTATTTTGAATTTGACCACTAATATGAGCGATACTTTCAAGTAAAAAGTAGACGTAGTACAATAGAAGTAATGATAGTTAATGAACGGATAGATTTCTAGATAGGATGACTTTGCCGCAATGTGAAAAGGACAGATCTGTCAGATAAATGGTTGTATTGGCAACACTGATACGTACACACGAGAGTTCTGTTTAATTCCGAAGTGAAAGACAGTCATGCGGCAAGTGTTTGATTTGATACTCGTCATAATCGTATATCCAGTTATTTGCTGGCTATGTTAGCTTACCCGCTGGCCAATTGCTAGTCCAGTGCAGTCATGTGACAAACAGCATGACAAACAGCGTGACAAACAACCAGTCAATGTGCAGTACCCGTCTCAACGCTCCTACTATCCCCAACTTCCCGGTTCGGTTCGGTTCGCTTTTCCGGCAACAATCAAATAGCAGTACAAAGTCATTTAATGCAATTTGCTGATTGCGCTCTATGCTGTTATTATTATTGTGTTCCTCTTGTGTTGTACCTTTTGACATTTGAGCGGAGTGTTGAGCAGAGCTGACAATGCACTCCCATGCTCTACTGTATCTCACTCTCTCCCTTTCTCTATCTCTCATATACACACACACACCACCCAGACACATACAATCTCGTATGAAAGTGCATGGGTGGCTGGCGCTAAAGAGCAAAGGGCAAAAGAAGAAATGGCTTTAATGACATTTAATAAACAGCACAAAACAAAATTTGATAAAGCAGCAACGCACAGTGTCCGGTTTCAATGAAATCTGCTACAGCAATAATATTTGGAAAATTGCCATAGTTCGCCCGTTTTAGGCATAGCTGTATAGCTACTGAAACTGTACAAATAATGTGCTAAAAACTCTTCAAATATTTCTTCACCTATTCAAATTTTCAGGAATATCTCTAGTAGGAATTAATTTTTATACAAATTTAATTTTCGTTTGATTGCTCCTATGGGAGACATGTGGTCCGATATTTATCAAATTATAGGAAACTATAAAAGGCATAATAAAACTCGCAATTGTTGGATGTTTGGATGTAGCACATAACATACAAGTTTTTCATACAATAACTAATTTTTTACCTGATCCTAAAGCAGCTATGTGATATAGTGGTCCGATTTTTGCCAAATTTGCTCAGATTGTATAAACTCTCTCGTGTGTGGAAGTCTTCATAAACAAAACAGTGTTTCATAGAAAAACATAGTTGTCGACCGATTATTCCTATGACACCTATATGTTATAGTGGTCAAATCCGGCCGGTTCCGACATATTGTACTACCTGTAGAAGAATGAAAGGTCTGTATCAATATCAATATCAATTACAAAAGCTTTAAAACTGAGAGACTAATTCGTATAGAATCAGACTGACAGACGGACATCGCTATATTGACTCGGCTATTCATGCTGATTCAGAATATATATACTTTGTTGGGTCGAAAACGTCTCCTTCAGTCCATTACACATTTCGAGACAAAACTTTAATACCCTCTGCTAGGGTATAAAAATATAGTTCGAAAACGCGTGCATGGCCGCGGGGGTTATAATCTAGTATAAGATAAATACCATATTTCATATTTGCATAGTAAAATGTCAAAAGAAGCCACCGTGATGCGTTAAGCGCAGAAAGTGGAAGAGAGAAAGACAGAGGGGCAAGCGGGTACGCTGGTAACCTGAAATGAATTCCAGTTTCAATATGGCAGACAACGTAGAAAATGCAGTTGCAGTCAATGCATCGGACTATTGTAAGTCCGCATTTACACGATGATTTAAACTCGCGATTTTAACTAAAGATTTTTTGCTTGTTGGGAGAGGGGTAGCGGAGCAAGCGAGTTGTACATAAACTCATGACCAAACTTGTCTTGAGTTTTTTACGCATTTTTGCTCTGTTTTACGCATTTTGCCCCGTGCTTGTATGCAATTATTTAGCGATAACCCAAATCAGAGTTGCAATGCAACAAAAAATCAATAGCATTGTGTGACTTAAAACTCATCGTCTAAATGCAAGTGATTTTCATACTATGTTCCCAAAGGGAGTGTTGTTTTCAGTAGTTTTCAAGAAGAAGAATGAAAAAACTCGCGAGTTTAAATCATCGTCTAAATGCGGATTAACTCTGCTGCTGTCTCTGCAGGTAGCATCAACATCCAGTGCGAACTGACACCATTCAATCCAACAACAACATACACAGAACGTGAAACTGAAGTTGCAGGATCTTTTTTTACTCTGTTCCCGAAGGGAAAAGAGTATATTGGGTTTGTGAAATGTCCGTCCGTCCAACCTGGTACACATGTTGGTATGTTGATAGCAGCTTTTTAAGCACTTTGTATGTAGATTCTCAATCTGCGGTTTATTCTATTGTTTTCCGATCTGGTTCCCTTCTTAAATAAATGCGTCCTTTTCGCAAATTGATCTGTGTGTCCTATACAAAAGCATTGGTAAATCTTTGCGTAGTCTTTGTATTTGCAAGTCACTAGTTTCGACCTTGACAATAAAAATTGAGGGTAACCACCAACATGTGTACCAAGTTTTGTTGCTCTAGCTTCATGGGTGTGAAAAAAAATGTGTGGAAAAAAAATTCGTTCACACGGACGAACGGACGAACGGATAGACGGACATTTCACAAGCCCAATATACTCAATATACAGAGTATTAAAACACCCCACAATGGTTACGTATTTTGTCGATAGGTGCATATGTCCGAGATTCCAAGTACGGATCGAAGACCCTTGGTATTTTGTGCCGCTAACTACTGATGCTGTTGTCATCTGGCCTTTAATAGCCGCCTATGGTAATAGCAGCAGCATCAATAGCAACATCAACAACTGCAGCTTCAACCGCAGTAGTAGCAGAGCTAGCGCCATTGCTGCTCAGCTTCTTCTTCTTTATTTCACACAGACACAAAGGCAGTGGCCAGTGGGTGGTTGGGTTGCATGGCTTGTGTTTTTTAGTTTTTAGTAGTTTTTTAAATATTCACACCGGAGCACCCACAGTGCCGGTTACTAGGTGCCACCACTGAGCATCCACTGGTAGCACCCACGGTCCCGGTTACTTGGTCTCGAACGCCGTACCTATCGGTCACCGCCTATGACATGCCCATGTTAAAGTAACCGCTAAAACGCATTGCTGGTGGCTTGCCTGGTGACCGGTGGTATACACTGAGGACCGGTTCTGTGGGTACCCACGTAGCCACTACCCCGAACCACTGGGTAGTTTTTGTTGTGGCTTGCACTGCACTATAGGATAAATGGACACATTTTGTGTCATAAATTTTTAACTGAAAGATCACTAAATATTTTGGGTCGTGTTTCTTTGTTAACGTCCGAATTCTTGTTAGAGTTTTTGAACAAAATATGGCCATGGACATCATCCTTTTTTTAAATTACAAACCACAATTTAATAGACAAATTATTTATACTCGATACAAAAATTTATCTCATGCCAGAAAAACTTCAATTTTTCCTACAGTGCCAAGGAAGATTGTATTTTCTGAACGCACATTGTGCATTATGAACTACAAAATACCCTGTACATGTATCATTATATAAGGGACAATAATTTCACATGTAGTATCGTATATAATGCGCACAATTCCCTACATTTGTCTACTCTACAAAGCAAAATATAGTCCGCGTCAAAAAAAAAAAACATACAATTAATCGGACGGCATGACAATAGTATTAGAATCAATTTATTAAATCCAGGGTACAAATATGTCAGTGCCGACACCAAAAGAACACGAAACTTGGACTGAAAACTGAAATTGAATTGTGAAACTCGCTGGCTGCTTTCAAGATGCCACCGAATCGTAGAGTGAGACAAAGCAACTATGAAAGAGATCGAGTGCGTAGATATACATACGCGCGCTAATCTGGCATTGCATTTGGGGTTTGAATTGTGTGCAGATTTTTATCAATACATGGTGAGGCCGAGAGCGCATTCTATTTTTAGCATTTTACGCTCTCAAAGTAGTGCGGCCGATTGCGCGACCATTTCGAGGCAAGAGAGCGGTTTCACGAAAAACAAGCGTTCCCTTGTGCAATTTTTTTGTTCCTCGTTGGATATCTTGTTGTTAAACAGTCTTTGCTCAAAGCTCTTATAAAAGTTGCTGCCTCAGTCAAAGTATTAGCAAAGTTATTTTCCCGCAATGGGCGAGAGCGACCGCAACAGCAGCAACAACAACGACAAAAGCACACATACACACACACACACACGAATGCACACACTGTATTAAGTTTGTGGTCACAAGCCATTTTTTTTAACTTTTTTTATTCTTAATTTATTGCTAATAATTAGCTTAAATAGAAATGTCTTAAAATTACATTTTTACATATTATTTTACACTTTAAAATATTTACTTTCCATATTGGTCATGGAAAGTTTGAATGCCACCATTTCATCGCATTTTTGGCACATTGTCTCTTGAGCTGAAAGCATAGCTAATATTTAATACTTGATTAATAATGTCAAAATTACGTACCTTGTTGAGGTGCAAAGCTCAGCTTTACGATTTTGTCCGGTGGCGAACTAGCTAGAAAATAAGAAGCTCATATATATAGTATAATAGGTATAACCAATTGTAATGAATTTGAACTTACCGATTTCAATTTGGCTCAGAATTACAAATTTATGTCCGTCCAATTCAACTGTCGACAGAAAAGTAAACAAGACGGTGGCATGCCATTACCACAGCTGCCTCAAAATAGAACACCGAAAGTCAAAGAAATTGCAAGGCCCCGTTGCAGACAAAGCAAACGAAAAATTTCATAAAACAAAAACAATGTCGACAGAACTTTTTTGTTGCCGTTCGATTTGAAGTGGCACTTCGCTGCCACACGCGTAACCGGCTACTTAACCGGCGACTGGTGACCGGTAAATTCTCAAGGCATTTGAGACCGATTGCCTCCGGCCGAACCACTGGGTAATGAAAGAAATCGAGAGCGAGAGCGCGCCAAGCACTGCAGAGCGAAAAGCCACCTGAAAAGCCACACTTAAAATTTCGTTGTCCATTCATTGTATGGGCGTTGGATATCTTGTTGTTAAACAGTCTTTGCTTTGAGCGTAACTTTCGCTGCGGCACCGGGCTACCTACTAATATCTATATCTATGTATGTACATGTGTATGTATATAAAGAGTTCAACCTGTCTGACTGATGGAGACTTTTGGGCAGCCCAAACGGTAGAAGCTTATAAGTTCTTTTTATTATAACGTAAGGTGGAACTGTCGAAAAAATGGTTGAATATGTATCGGGAAGTATAAGAAATTTGTATTTGAAAGTTGTTGGAAAATCTCGGTATGCGCCAGCGCTGCTTAACAACGTGAAAATGCATATAAAACATCGTGACACGCCCTCTCGGCCTTAAAACTTATAAGTGCGACTGAAACCGCTATATTGCTTATGTCTTTCATTGTTTTGTTTATGCTTTGCTCTCGATCTTCGCTTGATGACGCGCTGCTGCTTGACATCATATGTTTTGCGGGTAATTCTTTAGTATAGCGGCCCCATATAAAGACTGCTGATTTACTACATAATAACATTATTATCATTTATTTTTTTATTTTTTAAATCGGAACAGATGCATTCGCATTATCGATTGATGATCGATTTTCTATAAATGTGGCGGTCGGTTGATATTTGTTAGTACGAACATGTAATAACTAGCCCACCAAATTTGAGACACTTGTTTGAATTGCTGACAGCGGTGCAAATTTCCGCAGTTTACGCAGTGATTTACACAATCAGACTGCAATAAATGTAGGGTTGCGCTTTGTTTAAACAATGGAAATAATTGCTTTAAAAATGTTCACTTGAATTAAGTACTGACTTTTTCCCGCCCTTCCACTATTTTCTGGATTTTAGTATTAGTTTCCAACTTCATCAAAAATGCTTTAAAGCCACGGGCGGGAAATTCGGGTAAAATTCAAAGAAGTGAGATTAATTCTTTAGTTAGATCGGCTTCAAAGTCATTGTCACAGCCCTACACAACAAATCATAAAGCATTTCGCCCAACTATTAAGTTTCCTACATCCACGAGATGGAAAATTGTGATACGCTATTTCTGTGTATTTTTTACGGTTGGCGAATGTGGTCAATTTCAACATAACGCACTTTAATCTAAATATTTCGCCGGACAAGGCCTGTGTATTAGCAGCTAGTATATTTGTATATATAAGTGTTTGTCCTGACTGATTGATGACTGATTGGCAATCATCCGCCCAATCCGTAAGAGCCAGAATGCTGAAACTTTCACAATAGGTCCCATCTATTTTGAAAATGTACATTAAGGTGTTCTAGCTAATTTCACTCACAAGCGTGGAAAATCGCTGAAAAATGTTGTATAAAATCTTATTGTTTACCATCCGATCGGCTTTTAACTCATTTTCAAAGATCTAAACATAATTTCATTTGACACATATTTCACCGAATTTGGAAAATCCACCCCCATGGACGCAAAATGGCGGTCTCAAAGTTGTATAGGTCGGAAAATAATAATTTAAAAGTGTGCTATGTGTGTGTATGTGTAAGTGTACGAAGATGCGATAGGAAATTTTTGACCTGGGTACAGGTAGTTTTGTAGTTGGGTATGCTCAACTATAGCATTTTTACTTGTTTTTAGATTGGCTTGAAGACATTTTCATAGCCCAGCACAAAATATCATTACGCTCAACTATTTAGGAAAGTCTACTATCTCGGGCGGGAAAATTGTGGAAGGCTATAGTGTATATTTCTTACGATTGACCAAAGTAGTAAAATTAATAATAAAACATACAATCATACAAATTCACAAGTATTGAAATGCAGATACATAGATATGTACATAAGTATGTATGTATTATTAGTAATACATACATAGGTATGTACATACATACATACATACATATGTAGCTTAAGTGCTTTGGCTGTGAAATCAAAGTGAATTTCCCAATAAATCCAAATCCAAAATTCGATTAAAGCATATGGTGATTCAGTTTAATATTTAATGCTAAAATAAATCGGTTTCGTGGTTCCGAGTGGAACTGCAACTGCATCTGAAATTTGAGCGAGGGAACAAGGGGACCCAGGCCTCAGAGTCAGAGTAGCTTTGCCTATTAGATTACCTGTGTCAACAGAGTCGCAAATTACAGTGCGACGATGCAGCCAAAACCAGTTTCAACTGCATTTTCAACAACAGCAATTTGCATACATCCACGTACATACATATATACATATGTACATACCTACATACTATGTATGTACAAATGTACATACTTGCCCTAACAACGAGTTGGAATCCACATGCCGCCCACTTTGGGGTAACGACACTGTTACTTTAGCAGCCACTGTCTCAGTCGCTTTCGACGTCACCGGTACCATCAGCAGCGACGCGACGTTGCCTTTTGCGCTTGGTTGGCTCATTACCGCCTGCCGCCCAACGCTCTGCTCAAGCTAACCGGCCGGTTGTGTTTTTTATTGTTGTTGTTATTTTATTGTTACTGTTTGTTTGTTTGCTTCGTCTCCATTTGTGTTGCGTATCATTCGTCGCTGTTTGTAACAACGATTCGGTTCGTTGATGATCTGTTTGTCGTGTCGGGTATGGAATGGAACGGGGTCGGGGGTGCTCTGAAGGCGTGTGATGCCGGTAATAACATCATAGATCGGCCGGTCGACGGTCGTTTTGAGTCTCTCGCTCTGAGTGTCTCTCTTTCTCTCTCTCTCTTTCTCGCCGTTTTCCTTTGCTCCGTTTCGTTGTCTCGTGATGCTGCTGTTCGCTTGATCGGCAAGGTATTTTCTTGCTTTTTTTTCATTTTATTGTTACTGTTACTGTTGTTATTGTGATTGTTGTGGTGTTGTTGCTCGCTTGCTATAAACAATATTTTCTCGTTGTTGTTGTTGGCGTTTCTTTATTGCCTCTTTGTGTGCGCATTGTTGTGTGTATTTTTTGTTGCTATTGGCTTTTTTTTTTTTAGTTTTCTGTTGGTGTTGTTTTTGCTTTTCGTTCAGCATTCGGTGCCTGGCACCGGGGATCACCGTTTCAAGCTGCGCGACAGCCAACCGACAACAACCACACCAAGCCAACAATAATCACAGTGCATGTGCACCGCAAGTGAAACACACAAAGGCAACGATAGAGGGCCAGTATAAAGCCGCTTTGTATGTACATACATATGTATGTATGTATAAACAGAAAATATATGTATGTATATGTAAATATACAGACATACCATAATGCGTAAGTAACATTCAAATATACTTACAAATGTGCATACATATGTACATATATGTACAATTAAGCGTGAGTTCAGTTTTAAAGCTTACTTTTCATGATAATTGACAAAAAATGTTCTTCCTTACATTTAAGTAAGGTTTTATGCACAGCTGTTATAAATCGGACCGTACCAAAAATACAGCAGGATCTCGAATTTTGACCACGCCTAAAAAAATGATTGATCGGATGAAAAATAAGGTATTATTATATGTACAAACATATGTATTTATATCTTATAAAAAGTAGATAAGACTGTATGTAAATACATACATATGTATGTACATGTATGTATGTATGTATGTACATATGTATGCATACCATACGCAGATCGCGTTAGTTTCGATTTTCAGATATTCACTGCACCCTGTAAATCGCTAAAAACGTTGTACAACAATTTTTGGCATGAATGATCCTCGGACCATTGCTTATCTTTGAGTATTGCCCAAACTGATTGGAAGAAATTAGTATTTTGGCCAAAGTCCATATTCCCCCTAGGGGTTTGGCTTTTCCTAAAATAAGGCTATTTAATGTGTCGAATGTTTTCTTTGTGTATATTTCATTAAGAGAGATTGGTGCCGATCAAATGATAAACAAAAGAATGCTCTACTCAAGTATACCCGACTTCGAAGCCCCCTGTACCCAGGTCTTAAATTTCCAATCACAAGTTTGTACACTTGCACACATATGTACATACACACACACATTCACATATGTATGTATGTATGTAGCTGCAGTCAAAATAATAGTAGTGCCACCAGACGAAAATATTAAGCTTTGTTATTTGGTACGTGCATTAGAGCTTTTGCTTTCTGTTTTTGTTAGATCATAGTGTTGGAAAAGCTTTTATGGAAATGTACCATTAGGACTTAAAAGCTTCGTCCTTGTTTGAGTTTCTCCGCAATTTCGTGAACCGCGCGAAATTTGATGCGGTCAAAATAATAGTAGTGGGGCATCAAACTTCTTTTTAAGTAAAATAAAGTAATTTATGCAATAAAGACACTTTATTTGGTACTTATTATTGTAATTTGATCATTTTCATTATATTTTATAAAGTTACATATATTTGTTAAAAGTTGTTAAAATGGGGCGTGGCCAGCATTTCACTACTGAGAAGCGTGCCCTTATTAAAAACTGGATTTCTGAGGGAAAAATTTACAAACCTTTGATAGAATGCCCGCCAACTATGATCAGAAACGCCATTAAGTACTCGCCAAAAGAAGATAAACGTGGAAGATCTCGTACCATGCCTAAAAGATTGGAGACAAAATTGATAAGGTATTCGAAGCGCGACCCGTTTGCTCCTGCAACACTTATAAAAAAGGACTTAGGTATGGACCAAAGTGTGGAAATGATTCGTAGATGTTTGTCGAAAAATAATCTGGCAGCAAGAAGTCCGAGAAAAGTTCTGTTATTAAAAAAAATACATGTCCAAAGGCGATTAAGGTTTGCAAAGGATCATCTGAATTGGCCCCTTGAGCAATGGAGGAACATTTTGTGGTCGGATGGGTCCAAAATTGTTTTGTTTGGTGGCCGAGGATGTCGACAATATGTAAGGCGTCTACAATACACAGAGATTCACCTGCAAGACCGTCAAACATGGTGGCTCGTTTTTTGAATTACTATACGCGCACTACTATTATTATGACCACAACTGTATGTAACCTGCAGTTCTGTGAGTTAACCTGTGATTAGCCATCTGATTAACCAACCTTTCATTCATCAACAATTCTCCATGTAAAATTCTATCCCATTTTTACACACGATGTCATTGGGGCTGACGTCTTGGTCCGGCGTTGCATCAGCATAAGCTAGTCCATGGACTGACCCGCATAGACTAGTCTATGGGTTGACCCGAGTGGACTGGACCGTATTGGGTCAGTGAACGTTTATGCTTTTAAAAGCTCAGTAAAAAGTAGTGTTATAATTTTTAATATATTTATTATTAAAATATAAATTACTAACAAAATTAAAAATATTTTAAAAAAAAACACAAAATTATAATAATAACGAAACTTGAAACATGTAAGATTTAATGACTTCCTTTTTGAATATTTAATTACAAAACTAGTCTTATTGGCTAAATTATTGCTTTCTGTAAATTTCCACACTTGTGGGTGGAATTCCAAAATATTTGAGACTACTCTACAAAATTTTAACCTTCTAGCTCTACAGCTCAGCTGCTAAAATAACTATCGGGTAAGATAATGAGTTTCTGTATGAAAACCAGTTTGGATTTTGAAGAAATCTAAGACCAACCACAGCAGTAGCGAATTTTATAAAAATATATATAGTTTAAACTAACTTGATTAAAATCGGTCGAAAATGTATTTGTTGTGTATATAAAACAAAACATTTCTATGTAGATATGGCACGTTAAATATTTCTGCAGTTTTTTGTTGCTAAATGTTTTTGGCTCTTCCAGCAGCATCAGCATCGAACATCTCTACATATTGTATGTATGCATGCGCTTGCATTTTTATTTTTCCCAGTATCTCTGGCTTAAAAGTAGGTATAATTTCACAATTTGATTTGTGTTGGAGTTTCCATAATTGTGGCATGCAAATTCATTAATATCTCTATGTGTACATTTGTATGAATAAAGATCCAAATAAATCAATAGATTTGCAAATTGCACTTTGGATAGAATTTAGAGTTTCAGTTTGAATTTATATAAGCTACCTAGTGCCTACCTGTGCTTAATTAAAATGATTGTGAAATTGGAAAGATAGAATATATTTTAATTATTAAAAGCAAGAAAAAAGTGTAACATGCAATTTTAAACCAGAAATGTTGTTTTGCAAATGACACACAATAACTAAGCCCAGTTGAACAGCCAAAGTTGCGGTATTTAGGCCATTTCAGCTTTTGCTATTATTTTTTCATCTATGGGAAAAAATACAAAATTTATATTTTATGTCAAGCTTTTGTAAAGGCACGGTTAAAAACAGTCATTTCTATACCCGTATATGTACTATTAGCCGGTAATAATCCGGCCTTGTCCGGCGAAATATTATGTTGCACTTGCATTTTGACTACTTTCGTCAACCGTAAGAAATACACAAAAGTAGCGTATCACGGTATTTCCTCCCGTGGGAGTAGGAACAAAAGTTGAGCCATGTGACTAATGTTTCTTGTGAAGGGCTATGAAAATGTCCTTAAAGCCGATCTAACTGAACAAATAATCCCACTTATTCATTCTTGACTTCCATTTTTCGCCCGTGGCTACGTGGATTAGATATTTAAAAATCAATTGGCATTTGGATTTCAAAAATAATACTAAGAATCCAGACTAAGGCTTTCCAACCATTTTCCGCACGTTGTGTTGCTCGTTAAGTACCGAGGATTTTCTATTTATATTTGTAAATTAGTATGAAAAACGAAAATGCTGTTTTCCAGACTTCACTCTTTTTCCGACATATGTCGAATGACTTAATATGAGGTGCTTTGTAAATTAGTTTCAAAATAGTTGGATGATAAACAGAAAACTTTTAAAATGAGTTTGAAGTCTATCGGACGATAATCAAAAATTCTTCATACAGCACTTTTCTACGCATTTTCCGACCTTGTGGTAGATTTTCCAAAATCTTTGAGCACCGAACCGGTTTTGTTTTCCAAACCTTAAAAATGAGAAGCCAATCGCATTAAAATTACAAATGTCGAATGCCGACCATGGGGCTGAAATTTTCAAAATCGGTGAGACACGTCTCGAATTATTTAACGTTAAGAGCTTTGAAAATGAGTTTGAAGGTGATCGGACTAAATTCCACTTTCCATGGGCATGTTGAATTTTCCGAAATCGGTGAAATATGTGCCAAATGAATTTTTGTGCAGATCTTTGGGAATAAGTTTGAAGCCGATTGGATGGTAAACAAAAAAGTTTCATACAACAGTTTTCCGCGATTTTCCACGCTTGTGAGTGGAATTTTCCAATTTTTCCGTCTTAGTGTGCACTTTTATCATAGATGGAACCTACTGTGAAAATTTCAGCACCCTAGCTCTTACGGTTTGGGCTGTGCGATGATTGCCAATCAATCAGTCAGTTAGGACGAACTCTTTTATATATATAGAAACACTATGGAATTATGCTTTATTACTTGGAATTACCCCAGCATTGGCTGGTGAGGTACTTTGATGCAAATTAATTAGTATGTTAAATTTGCCTAATTGTGTCCTTCGTAAGAAATAGGCAAATTTAGATTTCCACCTATTTAAATTCAACTTTTTTTTGTGCAGTTTTAAAAATGAGTGTAAAGTAAGAATAACAGTAAGATTCCAGACAAAAATATTCGATCCTTTTAACCCCGTGGAGGTGAATTATCCCAAATCGATGGCCACCACGTTTAATTGGCTCGTGTGCGGAGCATTAAACATGCATTGGTTTTCTAGCGTGCATTTTCCAAAATTGGTGGGACACATGTACCAAAATTTTTTTCGAAGCCGACTTGAAAAGCAATACAATTTTATTTAACTGACTTTGATAAGAAATATTTCGCGTGGGGGGACGTTCAATTACTTTTTAAAATAGGCTTTCAGTAAACACTATGCTGAGATATCTGAAATTGGAAACAAACTTGATCTGCGTATGGTATACAGGGACCTACCTGTCAAATTTAGTGTGTCTAGCTCTTATAGTGGCTGAAATCGACGCGTTTATACAGACGGACAGACAGCCAGACGGACTGACAGAACAGCGGACGGATATATATACTTTATAGGGTCGGAGACGCCAGTTACATACATTTGCACAGGTTTGGTTCCCCCTTTTTACCCATTTTATGTGTACAGGGAGTAAAAATAATTAGGCTCAACTATTTAGGAGTCTTCTTCCTTTGGGCGGGAAATTGTGTTCCGTTATTGTGTGTATTTCTTACGATTGACGAATGTTGTAATATTCAAATTAATGCATTTAAATGTATATATTTCGCCGGGCAACGCTGGGGTATTACCAGCTAGTAATTACATATTTTAGAAAGCATTCAGCCGGGCGTCCATTTCGAAATCTATTTCTCTTTTTGATCCGAATCCAAAGTTGTCGATTTAGAAATGGGATCACGGCTCATAAAGTGCCTGGTTGCAATATCGAGTAGGTTCAATTTTCGTAACATGAGAAAATGAAATTCAGCTTAACTACATGGGATTCTCATTTCATAAATAAAAGAAAAGAACATCCTATTCGGAAAAAACTAAAAATAGCAAAAACCTCTATCGTATTTTGTACATGTTTGCTATATTTTCTTTTCATTTTCATACATATTCTTATTTCAAAACGACTTTGACAAGGGACACCGGATTAAAAGCAGTGAATACTTATTAAGTATAGAATTTCACTAAGAACCAAAAATAATTTAATTCTCCTTTGAGAGTTAACGCGGAAGTAATAACCTACTACTTAGCCATACAATTTGCAAGTGTTATGTTATTCTCATTTTGAATTCAGTGCAAAGTTGCATTAACAAAGTAACAGACTAAATTGATATAAACTAATGGAAGTGGATATATGTCACATGCAATCAAAGATATATTTATATTCACCCATTGAGCACAGAAAAGCACAGCAATAACAATCGGGCATTATAAATAAGATCCGTCCTCTAACTTTAAGCAGGCATTTCATGTGACTATTGCAAAATCACGCAAAGCGAAGATTCAAAATGCATATATTATAATGAGTATATTATGCATTCTAACTGTGCGTTCTGAATCTATCCAAGCATGTACATTATACTTAATTGTTTGTTAAATAATTCATTTGGCATACACACCAACTTTCTCACTATACGAGTAATTCTAACGAGAGACATGGTTCCGGTATTCACCTTAACATCCCAATAAAACCTATGTATAAATAACTTAAGGTCATTTTATTGCAGCTGCTAGCGAATGAATTGAATCGAAACAACAAACATTTACGAGTAGACAAATTCTCTAGACAACGAAACATAAATGCGAAAAGCAATTGTAAGCTTCTGAGCCAGTAGCTACACTTAGAGAAATAACGACCATTATTTATATGATTTGTCACATCCCTTTACAAAGGTCAATTTTTGTACTTATGCAGAGGGCTTATCATTTTGTGACTACATACATATGTAACGCATAGAAGGAAACATTTCCGACCCCACTCAGTCCACCGTGTCTCTAGTAGTTTATACAAACTTACCAAATTTGGTCAATCGGACCACTGTATCACATATGTAGCTGCCATAGGATCGGGTGAAAAATGAGTTTTTGTATAAAAACTTTTTGCTTATACAAACATTGAATCGAAACTAAGTGAGAGTTTTATTATACTTCAAATAGTTTCCTATAATTTTATCAATATCGGAACACAGGAGCATTCAGACCAAGATTAAGTTTTGTACAAAAAAACATTGCTCATATGGCGTATAGTAGTTTCGGCGCTCCGAAGATAGCCCTTCTTTCTTGTTATGGCTAGACTCACCAAATTTGATATACATACTACTTTTGAGCTACTTGACAGGGCAAGGTCAATATCTCCCGCACCCGTACAGGTTACCAAATTTGGCATACATGTTACTACATAGTAAGACCCCTGAAAGGATCGAGGAAAAAATGTAGCCCTTCCTTTGTAAAATTTGGACATGCAGACTACTGTTTTTTTTTCAGTACCCTTTCAGATTCCACAAGCTACCAAATTGTGCAAGACTTGAAATAGAGCATCTGCTGTCGGGTGCGTCCGACTGTAACGATCTTACTTATTTATTTTTTTTGAATCTTTAGCCAGTTTGGAACCCTAAGTGATTTAAATTTAATCTCGTTTCGGTATTGGGTTAATTAAACGATGAATTGGTTATATTCTAGGCTTAAAGTGGATTCACTTTGTTGCCGTTTATAAGAGGGCCTACAGCCAATTTGAATATATTTTAAACAATACAATTGCCTCACAATTCCTATGCTATAAGCTGCATGCCACATTCTGCTGCTGCTCAACAGTATTAAGGTTTAAAATATTCCCTTTTATCAGCGAAAATATTTTCATAAAACGGAATTAAATCGATTTTGCACGCTGGCTCGCTTCTCACATTTAATTTTTATTCTGCCTTTTGTTGTTTTGCTTGTTGTTATTATTTTGTAATCAATTATAAAACTGCACTGAAAATTACCCATGTAAAATTAATTTTAGGCTTTTTCACACAAAGTTCTCAACATTTTCCAAGCTCTCAATCGTCGTCATCCAGTGACAACTGCTGAGACATCAATTTAATGACACTAACAATTAACCTTGTTAGCAAATCCGTTTGGTGGACCATCTCACTTTATTATGCTGTGACTATCAATTACTGGCCAAATGCATTATGAAAATGCCGCACACCTGTGGCTCCCCCCAACACCCACCTCAGCCGTTTTTCTATACATACATATGTACATAGTTTGTACTCGTATGTTTCATTTCATTCCATTTATTTAGCACCCTTTATGCATTTTATTATTGAGAACAACAGCAACAGGCAATTTAATTAAATGGCACCAATTTTTTCCCTCCCTAAAATTCTTTCATAGCATCAGGCGCCTTTTTATGAAACTTCTACAGACGTCTGTGAAAAAAGCATACAAATCGGCAGAACAAAATGGCGTCGTCTGCAATTTGGGTCATGATATTTTACGATTACTTTTTATGTCCGCGAGTGTTTCAAAATATTTTTTGGAAAGGCAGACAGCAAAGTAAGAGTATTTAATGCGTTTAATTATGCTGCGAGCGGGTGAGCGTATGACGGCGTTGGCTTTGCATTGATGCGCTTTGCTCCGGGGCTTAAGCAAAGATCTTTTAAACAAGTAAGAATGCTATAGTCGAGTATACCTGAATACAAAACTCCCTGTACCCAGGACAAAAATTTCCTATCGCATCTTCGCACACTTACACATATACACACATATACACAAAGACGCACAAACAGCGCAAGCGAGGCATTGTAAATGGTGGCTGTGCTGCTTCTTCCCCCCGCGCTGCAGAACTGACACTTCTTTCGTGAATAACTTTATTGTTTGTTATCCGATCGACTTGAAATTTGAACAGTAGATTAAGAGTGACCAAAGTTATATGCATGCCAAATCTTAAAGCTATATCTTTTAAATTGATGGTGTAAAAAGTTTTTATCGAATTGCGGAGGAACGGTGGAAGATATCTAAAATTGGAAACAAACTTGATCTGCGTATGGTATACAGGAACCTACATTCAAAATTTGGTGTCTCTAGCTCTTAGTTGCTTGATCGATGATCAAGAAAATAGATACCTTATAGGGTGGGAGAAGTCTCCTTCTGTAGTTTTGTAGTCGGGTATACTCGACTATAACATTCTTATCTGTTTTATATGACATGTGTGCATGTTTTAATACTAAATTAAAGGTGATTGAATAACCTTTCAAAAAAGTGTAAGCTTGTTTGTGTAATTTCCACGTAGGAGTAAAATATAAGTCATTTAAAGTCGTTTAAATGTGTAAGACCCTTGTGTATACCCTGTGTGTGTGTGTGTGATTCTATGAATCTATGTGCGTGTGAGTGTCTGTGCCTGTGAGCTATATTTAAACTGCATGCAATTTAGTTAAAAGAGACAATGAGTGCTTCAAAAGCTACGGTGCCATTCTCAGTGCAATTTCCGGTCTCAGCTTGCCCGTTAGTAAGTCGCTGCCCGGCCACTATTCAAAATTTGCACAGAAAAGGCAAATGTGTGTGTATGTATGTATGTACATATAATGTATGTACATATCCATATTGTCTCTGTGGTCTTTAAGCTTGTTGCGGTATTCCGGTTTAGTGGGCTGCTGCATCTCTGCCAACCTCATCTTCAGTCTGTTGAGGCTGCTTAATTTTTAGCAGTTGTGCAATTAGTATAAATTTGATCCCTATACATCAAATTGGAAATGCATATATGCAAATATATATAGTCATATGGGTACTGTTACTGCACTGTTGTTACTCTATTCGATTATTTTTGCTTTTCGTGCAGCTTTCTGTGAAATATAATGCGCAACCAAGGGTTGAACTTAAAATTGTTCTGCAAGTATTTTGTAGCACACTTCATTTTTGCTGTGACTCGTTTATTATTATATTATTATAGTTTATTATATATTATATACCCCTTCAAGGGGTATGATTATTAGTTCCGACCCCTCAACGAATAAATCTTCTTGATCAGCATTAAAAGCCGAGACGATATAACGATGTCCCTCTGTTTGTCTGTTTCTATACAATCCAGTCTCTCAGTTTTAGAGCTATCGTAATGAAACTTGGCACTAATCCTTCGTTTTGCTGCAGGCAGTACATATTTTGGAACTAGCCAGATCGGACCACTATAACACACATATAGCTGTTATAGAAATGATCGGTCGAAAACTATATATGTTCTTCTATGGAAAACTTTTTTGTTTACGAATATTTTACTATTAGATCGTCAAAATTGGACCACTTTATTATATAGGAATCGAACGAAATTTAAGTTTTTTATTAAAAATCATGGCTGCAAGTTATTCGTTCGTTCATGTTTTTGTTTAAGCTACTGCTGTTGAGTTCAGCTTTTAAATTCTGATAGATGTGAGACCATAAGTTTGCGTCGCTGCTATGACAACGGCTCAAGCTGAAGCTTCAGCCTCCGTCCGTTCCGGAAACTCGATTCTACTTTCCTCCTTTCACTGCACTTTTGTCAGTGTCACTCCAAAACAAGTAAGAATGCCATAGTCGAGGATACCCGACTACAAAACCCTCTTTACCTTTACCCAGGTCGAAAATTTTTGATCGCATCTTCGTACACTTAAGCATCGATACTCACATACACAAAGACGCACACACACAAGCGACAGCGAAAGCAAATCATTTTAATTTTAAAGGACATGGGTAAAAAAATTGTCGGCAAAATATTTTGATTAGGTATTTTCCTGCATTCATATTAAGCCAATACACATACATACATGTGAAATCGAATTGATAATATATTATATAGAATTATAGTCCTATATAATTGTATAAGATTAATGAGAACCTTTGTGTTGGAACTTTGCAATTTTTTCCGCTTCCAGTCTTATTTCTTGTACTAAATTTTATTTAAAAATTTAATTTGTAGTCATCTTCGGAGATGTTGATTTTGTTTATTTGACGCGCCGAAAGTGGAGGGGCACAATTATTTCACTCTGTTCCCGAAGGGAAAAAGACTATATTGGGTTTGCGAAATGACCGTCTGTCCGTATGATCGCAATTTTTTTTCCACACCCTTGAAGCTAGAGCAAACAAACTTGGTTCACATGTTGGTGCATACCCTTCAATTTATAAAGTGTATAGATCTTCGGAGAATTTTGTGGTGGGTGCGAAAAGCTAACATCAGACAAGGAAATGTACAACATGTGTAAAAATTTGGTTGCTCAAACTACAAGGATGTCAACGAAAATTGCGTCTACAGGTCGATGGATATTTTACAAAGCCAATGTACTCTTTATCTCAAACGAAACTGAATATAAAAAGTCTTTGATAGTCGAAACGCCAGATTTTAATTAAAATACATATACTGAAACGTGTGTTGATACAAAACTTATTTAAAAATTGGTCTAGTCGTGTATGCTTTACAACAAAAATTAGCCGCAATGACTGGGTGTGTCGCAGTCAAGCATACTCGACTAGAGCATTGTTATAGGATTCAATATTTGTAAAGATGTAAATACCTTTGGACATACAAGGCGAGGTGAAATCCCTTCTGTACAATTATAGATGTTTAATTCCCAAGTAAACTTTTAGATTTTTCCCTGCAAGCAAATTAAAGAGACGAAATGAAATAATTTGAAAGAATTTACATTAGTATTATGAAAATTCCATTACGTTCAGATAATTACCCCTGGAGTTACTCAGTAATCTAAGATGAGGTACTTTACACCTGGGTAAAGGGTATCTCCTAGTTCCCGATGAGAGCACTTTTACTTGAACTGCTTTGGCATGAGCTTAAAATGGCATTCCCAAGTCACCCACAGTTACTTAACCCAACTTCCGGGTCTTGTGCTAAAAGATACTTATAAATTAACTTTTTTTTTCACTGACATTTCTTGTTGCTGCTGTTGTCGAGATTTTATGGCGGTGGCAGCTGCAGCTGCCAGCTAGATGCCGACTCCTCATTAAGGGCCAGAGCTCCCAAAAATGTCCACTCAAATGGCGTTTAGCGGGACATTATGAGTTCGTTCTGTTGCTTTCTTGCAACTTGCCGCTCTGTTGCCAAATTATGTTGCCCCACTTCGCCCCGGTGCGGTACGGGGGCCAGAGGTAGAAATAGAGATAAAGATAAAAGATTCTCACTTTAATTACTCCGGATCTGTTTTTATTTAATTGTTGCCGCCTGCGCAACTTTTATATAAGTATGTACAATCGTGAATTTGCGTGCCAAGGGGATGTATGTAGGTAAGGGTGGTAAGGTGGATGCTGGGGGCGAGATAGAATGCTGTCCGTTTCGTCGTAGGCATTGGGGCGTAACAAAGCTGACTTAATGACTCCAAATACGACATAGAAAAACCCGGACACCAAAATATACAAACACAAACACACACACACACACACACAAAATAACAAAGAGAAAATAATTCAAAAATGGCTCTAAACGCAAATGAAATTTAAGTTGGGCTTTTTGAACTGTTTAGAGTTTGCGAAGTTTGTGTACTTATGCAACAGCTAAACCAATATGGCGTGACATGGACGGTACTTCAGCCATCATTTCTCATTTCCCACTCCTCATCCACTGCTGGATGCTTTGAGTTGTGAAATTTTGTTTACTGACATTGACCAGAAGTGTGTATCTTATGCCTATTGTGGCCTTTCGAGGCAAACGTATATCCATTATCATTGCACGCGGTTATCAAGCGTCACATAAATCACAACTTCTACCTTTGTGGGTTTACTTTACTTGACCAACGCTTTCAAATTATTCTGATTTTATTTAAATGCAACTCCTTATGGGCGTTATAATATAATAATACCAACTTGTAACTAGTCACTGGACACTTTCCCCATGTAGAGCTTAATAAATCTTATCTATAGTCGTGTCATTATTAGATTTATCCATGATACATACTAATATACGTTCTCTTTGGTCAGATAAGTTGGTTCTTGGATCAATTTTATCACTGTCATGCAAAATATTCTCTTAAGTAGTGTATAAATTGGACGCGCTGTGTTTTACTCTCTCCACTTAATGCTGTAAGTTAATCAACGTATATTATTGATGTGAATATGTATCTTAATTGGGTTCACTAAGATTTGGCAATCACACTTGGAACGCCCACTATTTTCCGGCTGCTGTTTGTAATTGAAATTCATTGATTGGAAACTGCATAGAAGTAGTATGCACATTTTCTTATTGCCTGCTGTTAACAATAATAACTCAGCTGTGTTTATAAATCTTTGCTTGATCAATCAATGTACAAACACGGTAAAAGATGTTGAGAGTTGAATTTTTATAAAAATTCCAATAGTAGCTAAAATAATACCAGCAATAGCAACAATTATAGAGGTACATTTTAAACAACGACACACAGAGAGAAGTGTTATGCAGTATTTATGATTAACATATTCATAAATTTAAATCACGACTGTTGTGTGGTGCACGACTCATTTGTTTGTACACATAACTACTAAGAAATACAAATTTAAATACCAAGGTTATATTGTGAATATTCTCGTGTGTGTAGCTATTAAATATTTCATTTTTAAACTTTTTAAACATTTTTTAGTCAGAAGCTTAACAATTCGTATCCATTGGTCACGTTTTAATTATGTCTGTATCTATATATATAAAAGAGTTCGTGCTGACTGACTGATTGGCAATCATCGCACAGCCCAAACCATAAGAGCTAGGATGCTAAAATTTTCACAGTATGTTCCATCTATGATGAAAGTGCACACTAAGACGGGATTTTGGAAAATTCCACCCACAAGCGTGGAAAATCGCGGAAGACTGTTGTATGAAACTTTTTTGTTTACCATTCCAATCAGCTTCAAAATCATTTTCAGAGATCTACACAAAAATTAATTTAACACATATTTCATCGATTTTGGAAAATCCACCCCCATGGGTGGAAAATGGGGGTCTCAAGGTTGTATGGGCGAAAGCCTAATTTTAGTCTGATCACCTTCAAATTAGTTTTCAAGATCTTCACGCAAAATAATTCGACACGTGTATCAGCGATTTTGGGAAATTCAGCCCCATGGTCGGAAAATCGGTGGAAAAGTCTGGCATTCGACAATTTAATTTTCATGCGATTGGCTTCAAACTCATTTTCAAGATTCTAAGGAAATAAATAGTAGAAGCGGTGTCCAAAGATTTTGGAAAATCTACCCCCAAAGTTGGAAAATTCGTGGAAAACTGTTGTTTAAAACTTTTTGATTATCGTCCGATTGACTTCAAACTCATTTTGAAAGCTGTTTACATAAAATAATTCGACACGTGTATCACCGATTATTGGAAATTCAGCCCTATGCTCGAAAAATTTGTGGAAAAGTGTGGCATTCGACATTTTTAAATTTTATTGGATTGACTTCAAACTCATTTTCAACGTTCTACCCAAACACAAGATAGGCGCGGTGTCCAAATATTTTGGAAAATCTATCCCTAAGGTCGGAAAATTCGCGGAAAACTGCTAAGTCAAATATTTGTGATAATCGTCCAAGTGACTTCAAACTAATTTTCAAACTTCTGTTTATCATTCAATCATTTTGAAACTAATTTTCAAAGCACCTCACATTAAATAATTCGTCATATATGCTATCGGTTTTGAAAAATACACGTGGCTTTATACTAATTTCCAAATATAAATACAAAAACCTCGGTACTTTGTGGGCAATACAACGAGCGGAAAACAGTTGGAAAGATTGATTCTGGATTCTTAAAATGCCAAATGATTTTAGAAAATCTACTCCGCGTCGCCACTGGCGGGAAATGGAAGTCGAGGACAAATGAGTGGGACATTTTTTGTTTGTGTTTGTTTTTTTCAAAGACATTTTCATAGCCCTACAAGAAACATTAGTCACGTGGCTCAACTATTTAGTTGTATGTCTTACGGTTGACGAAAGTAGTAAAATTTCAAAAAAAAAATGCACTTTCATCTAAATATTTCCCCGGGCAAGGCCGGGATATAACCTGCTAGTTTTACATAAATCTTAACCTTGCCTGTGAATCGATGTTGTGAATGTTTTCGCATATCTATGCAGAAGATATATAAATTCTGGACAACTTTCTCGCCGTGAATAAATGCAGTGTACATCATGGCGCATACGCAATCATTATTGACCAACTGATTGTCCGTGGATATAGTATTGTTGTCTGCTCTGACTCTGATTGACTAAATGACCGACTGGCTGTGACTGTAGTAGCTGTGACCGAGCATGACCATGGCCAGACTCTCTCCCCCGAATGTCAATGGCCTTTTAATTAAACACAACTGCAGCTGCAGCCACAAATCTGCCACTGAAATAAAATCAAATCCCCCACTAGTTCATTAGAGGTGGCATGTGGTAGCCAGGGGAGGGCTGAGAGCGACAGCTGCAAGATGAATGTTTTGAACATGTTGTGTATGTATATTGCGAAACGCCTATTAATTAGGCTAACAAAATGAGGTTGTCAATGGGCGGCCGATGCATTGGGTTTGGGTTGGATTGGCTGGCTTGGGGCTTTGTTGTAAATTGTTTAAGCGCTCTAAACAGACAGCACAGAAACAACAATAAATACAAGGATAAAGAACTACAAACAAAACATGAAAGAGCGGCTATCTACGGCGTACCAAAGCTATGTACTATCTGCAGCAAAAAGAAGGGTCTGTGCCAAGTTTCATCACAATAACTCTAAAACTGAGAGACTAGTAATCATAGAAACAGACGGACAGACGAATATCGCTATATCTACTCGGCTGGGTTGGAAGCGTCCCGTTCAATGCGTTACACATATTGTGACAAAATTATGCAAAAGGCTAAAAATGCAACTAATGAGCGTGTTTCAGTCGAGTGTACTGTCCGTCCGTCCGTATAGACACAATTTTTTCCACACCCTTGAAGCTAGAGCAACCAAACTTGGTACACATGTTGGTGTATACCCTCAATTTATAAAGTGTCAAGATCGAAGAGTCACTAAATTTTGAATGTAGGTTCCTGTATACAATACGCAGATCAAGCTTGTTTTCAATTACAGATATCTCTTCCCGTTTCCCCGCAACTTGATAAAAACGTTTTATACCAACAACTTTAAAGATATAGCTTTGGGATTTGGCATGTATAATACTTTGGCCACTCTTACACTACTGTCTAAATTTCAAGTTGATCGGATAATAAACAAGTTATTTACGAAAGAAGATTCAGTTCTGCAGCGCGGGGGGAGAAACAGCGCAGCCATCACTTAAAATGCCTCGCTTTCGTTGTGGCTTGTATGCGTGCCTATTTGTGTATGTGTGTGTGTATGTCTTTAAGTACGAAGAAATGTTAGTTGTAGACCCGGGTATAGGGAGTTTCGTAGTCGTGTATACTTGACTAAAGCTTTCTTACTTGTTGTATTTAGCTTTGTTAATTAGTATAAAGCCATTCGCATGAAAATTATGAATTGCAGACGCGGCCGTGCATTTTTAAAAATCTGTAGCACATGTATCCAATTATTTAATGTGAGATGCTGTGCAAATTAGTTTTAAATTAATTATATGATAAACAGAAAAATTTGAATATGAGTTTGTAGCCAATCGAACGATAATGAAAAACATTTCATACAACAGTTTCCACGAAGTTTCCGACCTTGGGGTTAGATTTTTCAAAATCTTTAAGTACCGCGCTTATTATGTCTCAATGTAGAACCTTAAAAATGAGTTTGAGGCCAATCGCATGAAAATTAAAATTGTCGAGTGCCAGAGTTTTCCACCGATTTTCCGACCATGGCTACTTCCTTGAAAATGAGTTTGAAGCCGATTGGATGGTAAACAATTATGTTTCATACAACAGTTTTCCACGACTTTAATGGTTGTCGGTGGAATATCCCAAAGTCCTGTATTAGTGTGCATTTTCATCATATATGGAACCCAATATAAAATTTTTAGCATCCTAGTTCTTACGGATGCGATTACGATGATGTGCTTGGGAAAATCAGACCTGAATACATGGATGACTCCTAGTTGTCGGGTAATGTCAACTTAAGCATTCCCATATGTTGAACATTGGTTATTGACAAAATATCTAACTTAACCTAAATTGTGCTGACGGGCTTTACGAACATGCATACCAAAGTTGGTTGCACTCGATGTACGGTTGGACAGACCTTGGACGTCGATTATGGGATATAATCTTTTCCCTTTGGAAACAGTGTACAAAATTGTAGTTAGAGTTTGCAAGCGGCATTTAACATTTATAGTCGGTGTCAGCCACAATCCGTCGCCTAATTGTTGCTACAATAGCTATTGCTGTTGCTGTGTTGTTGCTGCTGTGGTTAAGCGTTTTGGGTTGTTAAACGCCATTGACCATGAAATTGCTGGTGCATGACATTGGGGCCTGGCTGGCAATTTGAAGTGCAATTGTGTTTGTCGGCTGGTGATTGTATCTGTGTGTTGCGTGTATCTGTCAGCAGTTGGACGAGTGACTGGGTACCATATGCGGAATACTCAGACGGTTTGGTTTCTTCAGTTGATTCAATTTAATCAAAATGTTGACGCGCAAAAAGTGGTCAATTTGCCTGTTTAATAGTCTCAAAGTAATATCAAGAAAGTGGTGCGGTTCTAAAGTAAGATTGTGAACAGCATAACGCTATATTACTTTTGTGAGTATGGTTGAAATAGCTTTATCAGATCGTTCCCAGCTATTATATTTATATATATATATATATATATAGATAAATACAGATACAGGTATAGATACAGATATAAATGTAGATATATATATATATATATATATATATCTATATCTACATTTATATCTGTATCTATACCTGTATCTGTATTTATCTATATAAAAGAGTTCCACCTGACTGATTGACTGGTGACATTTGGGGAGCCCAAACGTTAGAAGCTAGAAGCCAACTGCTGCATAAAAATATGAAAGTGCAAAAGAGAAAATATCTCTCTCTCTTGAATCGCTCTCCCGGCCACGCACTTATGGGTCTGAAATCGCCATATTGCTTATGTCTCCCAGTGTTTTGTTTATGCTTTGCACTCGATCTTCGCTTGATGACGCGCTGCTGCTCGACATGTGTTTTTAGGGTAATTCTTTAGTATAACGCACCCCTATAAGGATAAGGACTAAAAATATCTGACTTTGGTCTTAAAGACTTTTTTTTCGAATTAATGAAATAAATGCAAATAAAAGTTGACCGATATGCGTATATCCAAACGATAGTTGTTCGTCTTAGTGTTGGAAAACATCAAACATTTATCAGAGTTGCCAGACTGTTAGATATAGAGCCGTACAAATTTGAATGTGTTAATTAATAATAGTTTAAAATAAAATGTGAATAGCCCGCTTAATATAAATCTCTCGATTTATCACTCTCTCACCCCTAAAACTTAATTACGATTTTTGGTACGTTTGA
The DNA here is from genome assembly GCA_037075165.1 of Hirtodrosophila histrioides. Lineage (NCBI taxonomy): Eukaryota > Metazoa > Arthropoda > Insecta > Diptera > Drosophilidae > Hirtodrosophila > Hirtodrosophila histrioides. The sequence continues at coordinate 232,323 of JBAMCL010000673.1, read as the reverse complement.
ATTTTTGGAAAAAATTGTTTTACAAATTTGAACTTGAATTATAAAAAGATTTTTCGCCTCATGTTAGTAGATGCTCGTATTATTCTTCCTACTTCATCAAAAATATTGTAAAGGACTACGCACACCAGTCGGCACAGGCGGGGATTGGGGGTTAAGGTCAAATGAGTAAGACTATTTGTTTAGCTAGATCGACTTTAAAGCATTTTGCTTAACTAACTTTTTAGTTTGCGACCCCCACGGAAAGGAAGATTGTGATACGCTATTTTTATGTATTTCTTACCGTTGACGAAAGTAGTCAAATTCAACATAATGCAAAGTGCATCCAAATATTTCGCCGGGCAAGGCCTGGGTATTACCAGCTAGTATATATACATACATATATAATTATAATTATAGTTGTACGTGTTGTTACTATATTATTCGTTATACAAGATAAGTAAAACGTGCTTCAAATTGAAATCGTGTTTTGTAGCCCGCGTCCATCTTTATTTTCAATTAATTTGAACTAATTAAACATGTAAACATAGGCTTGTAGATATTCTAGATTATTGAGTAGGGCCTTAGTGGCACTCATTGTGCAGTCACGCGCTCTAAACTAGTTCTGCACGCTGTGTGTGTTTAATACTTTGAACGAATTGTTTGAACGAATTGTTTGTAATAAAGAGTACATTGGGTTTGTGTCCCTCCATACGACAGAAGCTAATTCAAGCAAATGTGTCACACATGATGGAATATAACCTCAGAAGGGCACAAACTTTATAGCTGGAGTAACCAAATTCGATATACGAACTAGTATTGACCTCCTAGAATGAATAGGCCTAAAAATTATTGTCATGCTCACCCCTGCTCTCATAAATAAGGAAACAAGGATCAAGACTGGAAACAGTGTGTACCACAGTCGGGAACGTCCGACTGCAACGTTCCAACTTGTTTTGTTTGTGTTTTGTGCGTGCGCTTTTCGTGTTTATAATAATTGACATAATTGTTGCAGTTGTTGTTATTGGCGGGTCATGTACAGAAAAATGTTTAGACTCTGCTTTGTTGGGGACTTCCTCCGACGCGTCGTCGCGTTGTCGGCCATTTTGTTTGTATTTACAATCAATTATTGCAATCAAAGTTTATTAAATTTAAAATTATTACAAATACCGCATGACGAGAGTTGGTGGAAACTGCGCTGCAGTGATACTGTTGCAATTTGGGATTGTAACTGACGCATCAGAATATAGTAGATATTCTAAACTATTATTGCAGTTATATGAATACCTTTTAAAGAATTTATATTTTGTGCGAATTCTCTTAAAATCCTTCGGCTCAGCTCAATTAGCAATTTATTGACAAATTTGTATTCAAAACTGCAAAGGTGCATGTAATTACAGCGATCGTTAATGAATTGATGGGTGCTATTTACAATGTTATTGGCATGCATTCCGATCGGGAGGGGTTTGGGGTTGAGTTCCGAGATTTCTATTGAGCGGTCCTCCACCCCGCTTCATGGCTCCGAAATGTTGTACATTTTAAATCGAAAGCGTAACTCAATTATTTGCCGGCCCCTCCAATAATTGAATTGCAATTCGGGGCTCCCCTCCCATTACCACCCACTCCAACGTGGTTGCCTAACAGACTTCGCTGACAGCTCAATGAAACCCCGTGGAGGAACTCGACAATTGAATTATTGAAGTCGAATACCCGTGCCTTTCCCTTTCACAAACACATCCCCTCAAACACCCACCCACCCAATCCATTCGTATGGAAATGCAATTAAAAGAAGTCTATGTGTATGTGTACAGCTGGCAGTGCCAGTGCAGGCATCGATATTAAATGGAAACGCAGCAGGCCGGCAGACAGGCAGTCAGTCAGTTAAAAGGAAACTATATACATATGTACCTGCTCGACAATACGAAAATTGAAAAGTCATATGGACCTCTCCATTAGAAGTGTCATTCAATGCTCGCCAATGAGCTAAAGGAACAAAAACGGCACAAATTTAATCAGTATTCAGAGTTGATTGACTAGATGTACATCTTTATTTATAAAAGAGTTCAACCCGACTGACTGACTGACTGGTGACATTTGGTGAAGCTACAAGCCTACAATTTTTACAGTACCTTCGTATTATATAATTAGGTGGAACTGTCGAAAAAAATGGTTAAATATATATCGGGAAGTATAAAAAAATTGTATGAAAATCTCGGTATGCGCCAGCTGCTGCATAACAACGTGAAAGTGAAAGAGAGATAAAAATCCGATTTCAATAAAAATTGGTCAGCATATGTAGAACAAAATGAAACTTAAATTTGGTGACTTTAGTTACGGTATGTTCATAAAAAAGAAAGTTTTTCATACAAAAACATAGTTATTAACCGTTTATTCCTATGGCGCTATATGATATAGTGATCCGATCTGGCTGGTTTTCAAATATGTATTGCCTGCACCAAAAACAAGTATCTTTCCCAAGTAAATTTGACCGATAAGCTTAAATGAAAAGCGACGGACTGGCAACATTTTTTCAGTTTGACTACGTATGTACTATATTTTAATATGTATACCACATAAGGACCCAAACTGATCAATCGACGCGTTAAGAATATCGGACTTGAAATACAGCTACATGAGCCGATTTACTAAAGCGTAATTTGGCAACAACAAAGCTTCATGATCGGAGTCAAATATCAAGCATATGTTGATATTCCTCTCCGATCAAGAAACTTTCGGTTGAGAAGAGTGCGATCTTTAGTTTCTGTGATCGCGCTCATCTCGATTGCGATCATAGGCAAAGCCCACACGGACGACGCACACATGCATACTTTCGCTCAACTCCACGCATACAATGATGCTGGATCGCGATCATGATTGAAGTGAGTTCCCACCCTTAGTGTTGGGAAACATTACACATTTACCAGAATTGGCAGACCATTAGATTAAAGATCTTTTAAGGATTAAGTAAGACGTAGAGGATTTTTTCGGGTCTCTTTCCGGAACAACACATCACCAAATTATACAGGACTGAAAACAGAGTATTTTGCAGTCGGGTCTGTCCGACTGCAACGTCGGTACTAATGGGTTTTCTTTCCTGTTACATTTGATGTATTAACTTGAACGTTTTAATCAATTTTACTATTTTTTTTGACACATTGAACATCTGTAGATGAGATGTAGATGTATGTAGATGAGAAGTGTGAGGGAGCTACTAGGCTGGTGGAAGTGTTGTTTGTTTGCCCAGGTGTCTGCAAATATTTAAGTGTCGTCTATTTGTCAATTTGTTATTTGTTGTGGGAGGTATCAATGACTTGCGGCCTTGGCCCGATAATTATGGCTTTGGTTGCGTGAGGGGCGCAGGCTAATCAGGCTGAGGGGCACTTAAAAGTGCAGCTGGTGGCTTTACGGGTTTCATTTGTTCATTTGAAATGGCAGTCGAATGCTTGATGGATGCGACCGGACGGACGGTCATAAAATAAATCTGCCATAAAACCGCAGACAACTTAATTTGGGACAGTCGAATGCGAAATGGGTTGAAAATAAAGGCTTGAACTCATTTTCCCAGCACCGAGTAAAGGCCAAAAGCTACTCAACAAGATTAATACCATACATGCCTATTAATTTGGCCAACATCCAATTGCAGTTAGCATTTTCGGCCTTCACACATGACACAGTACATACATACATGTACCCAGAGATTTATGCACATATGGAAACCCTGTGATGGCCCAAGGCTAACAATTTAATAGCAATATCATCATGCTGGGGCATTTTGCGGAGAAATTAAAATGTGGAAAACAGATTTGTAAATGAGTAAATGAACTAAATAAACATAATTAACAATAACAACATCAGCAACAGCAGCAAGCAATTTACATTGCCACAGCACCATTTAAATTAACTAAATCATTGCGGCCAATTAGAGAAAAGCAAACAACAGCAATGAGCTGTTAGGCAACAGCAACAGCAACAACAACAATAACAAGAAAGTCAACTCAAGCAATTTAAGAAAATGTTCGTGCTTATTGACATGCCCTGTAAGCCTCGCCGTAAAAGCCCGCAATCGCAAAACTCTTCAACAATTTCATTAATGAAACTGGTAGCCTCGCTGACATTAATTACTTATATTAAATGCAGAATTATTTAGTTGCCTTATTCATTTGCTGGCAGTCAAGCTTATCACACCGATCTGTGTGATTCTGGTGATTGGTGCAACTTTTGTGCGCAATCGAAACAGCCCTAAGCGGTGCAAGAAACTTAGTCACATTTGCTTTGCATGTTGTGACATAATGAAAGTTCTCGCATGCACCGTTTAAACGCAAAATCATTTCTCTTATCTAAATTTTTGACAGATTTGCGCAATTTCTTTAGAACTATTACCAACGAAAGTGCATAACAGTTTCGATCATTGATGTTTTGCATCGCTCTTTAAGTTCAGTTGCCAAAACCAATTACAACGCCAGATTACTCTACACTGAGAAAAATAGTGGAGTTTGGAGATAAAGCTCGCATTAAAGGGCTTTATTTCACATTATTCATATGCATATGTAATTCATTGCTAAAAGTCTAAGGGACCAACGTGATATGGAACTGAATGATATTGTGTGACTTCACTTGAATTAAGTACAGACTCATCAAAAATATTATAAAGCAGTGCACACCGATTTTGGAAAATCTACGCCCACCCGTTGCCAGGGGTTGACAATGGGGGTCAAACTCAAATGAGTAAGATTATTTGATTAGTTCGATCGGCTTCAATGGTATTGTCATAGCCCTAGACAACTTATCATTAAGCTGTGGCTCAACTGTTTACGAAAATCTACCCCAACGGGAGGGAAAATTGAGCTACGCGTTTCTTGTGTATTTCTTACGGTTGACGAAAGTAGTCAAATTCATCATAATGCACCCTAAGCTATGTATTACCAGCTAGCAATTTATATACATCAATAAATAAAATCAAAATCAATATTAAATAATGTCCAATGGTCCGGTTCGCAATAAACGATTTAGTTCAATATTTTTCTGAGTGCAAGCCGAAAAATCTCGGTGAACTACGTTTGCGCCAATTGATACACTTGAAAAGCATTTTGAGATGCATAACCTGCCGGAAGAAGATGAGCAGTATTGTGGGCGGTGACTGTGATAGGCACAGGTGAGGGATCCCCTCTTTTTCCAGCTGCTGACGAGCAACATATCGGACGACATGCGACGCAAAAAAGCTAACAACGGATGAAAGACTGTGGCCGGTTACCAAAGTGGTTATGGGGCATTGTAACCAATTAACGAACAATCTACTCTGGGCAACCACAAAATTCAAAATGTGCAGCCACTGGTCAGTGGCCTGCGGTGAGTGTGTATGTGTGTGTGTGTGTGTGTGTGTGTAACATACATATGTATGTATGTATACACTCGCAAATGCACAGAAAAAAGCAGATCAATATCAATTTATATGCGCAAGAAAGCTATTAGTCAACATCTAAAAATCATAAGGAAATTAAGAACTGCTGAGTTTGACCAAAGACATTTAAATAACAAGATATCCAATATCCCATACAATGAATGAACCTCGAAATTTTTACCTTGGCTTTTCAGGTGGTTTTTCGCCTGGCGCGCTCTCGCTCTCTGTGGCTTTTCGCTCTGCAGTGCTTGGCGCGCTCTCTCTCTCTCGATTTCCAACATTTGTTTTGTTGTGGCTTGCGCGCACTATAGGATAAATGGACATATTTTGTCTCATACATTTTTAACTGATAACTTAATATTTTGGGTCGTATTTCTTTGTTAACGTTTGAATTCTTGTTAGAATTTTTGATCAAAAAATTGCCTTGACATCATCCTTTTATTGGAATTAAAAACCACGATTTAAAAGACAAATTATTTATACTCGGTACAAAAATTTGTCTCATGCCAGAAAACTTCAATTTTTCCTACAGCGCCAAGGAAGATTCTATTTTCTGTACATTGTGGACTACAGAATAACCTCTACCTGTATCATTATATAGAGAACAATAATTTCACATGTAGCATAATTCCCTAGTTTTATTTAGACTACAAAGCAAAACATAGTCCACGTCAAAAAATAACATACAATTACTCGGACGGCATGACAATAATATTAGAATCAATTTAATAAATCCAGGGTACAAATATGTCAGTGCCGACACCAAAAGTACATGAATCTTGGACTCAAACTGAAATTAAATTGTGAAACTCGCTGGCTGCTTTCAAGATGCCACCGAATCGTAGATTTAGACAAAGCAACTATGAAAGAGATCAAGTGTGTAGATATACATACGCGCGCTAATCTCGCATTGCATTTGGGGTTTGAATTGTGAACAGATTTGAATCAATACATGGTGAGGCTGAGAGCGCATTCTATTGTTAGCATTTTACGCTCTCAAACTGCGCGAACATTTCAAGCCCAGAGAGCGGTTTCACAAAAAGCAAGCATTCTCTTGTTTCATTTTTACTCCCTGTATCCATAAAATGGGTACTGTCTGGTGGTACTCAATCTGTGCAAGTGTATGTAACAGGCAGAAGGAGACATCTCCGACCCTATAAACTATATATGTTCTTGATCAGAGTCAAAAGTGATTTCGAATTGGCCATGTCCGTCTGTCCGGATGAACGTTTCGATCTCTGCAACTATAAGAGCTGGAGACACCAAATTTGAAATGTAGGTTCCTGTATACCATACGCAGATCAAGTTTGTTTCCGATCTCAGATATCTCCCCCGGTTCCTCCGCAATTCGATCAAAACGTTTTACAGCCACTATTTTTAAGAAATAGCTTTGGGATTTGTTATGTAAAATACTTTAGTCACTTTTAATCTACTGTCCAAATTTAAAGTTGATCGGATAATAAAAACGGTAGTTATTCACGAAAGAAAATTCAGTGCTGCAGCACGGTGTAAGAAGAAGCGCAGCCTTAAAATGTCACGCTTTCGTTGTCGCTTGTGTGCGTGCGTATTTGTGTATGTGTGTGTGTGCAGACCTGGCTACAGGGAGTCTTGTAATCGGGTATACTTCTTACTTGTATTTAAACTGGAAATTAGAATAAAACTTTTTGAGAACAATTGAATCTTTTGGCTTAACTCTCCTAGAGCCTTATTTGAAATTAGAGATCTGGCAGCTCTAAAGATAATTGAACATAGAATATAACATATATATTTTCATAATTTTTAACACATGCGAGTAGAATATGTCAAATAGTCTGGAAATGATCCTAAGCGTCGGAAGGATTATTAGCATTGGCTTAATCTAAATATTTATAAGCAAACATGATTCTTACGGTCCCTTTTACAACTTTAATATTGCATTCTTATTGATAATTTATATTTACCATTCGAAACATATTTGAATAATCTCTGTGCATAGTATTAAAAACATAATTCGTTTGGATATATCACCGATATAACATGTTAGTTGAAATAGTTTAAAAAACTGAAAAATTAAAAAAAAATTTTTTTTTAATATTGCTCAAACTTCATAACTTCCTCGCTCTTCCGCAAGTGAATATATGTATGTACATATGTATATACAAAACCGTATAATTATACCTTCTATATATATTCTATAATGTATTTGCGTATTTGGAAATAGACGGCACCCTCAACACTAGAAAGTATATGTACTATATATTTCATCAGCGTCAGCATCCGAATCGATCTGGACTGTATCAGCGTTGGTCATAGTTGAGTACAGGGTATCTCATGGTAAATAACACTTGCCTTGAGGAACTTTTACTGATATCCTGCATTTAAGCATGCATATTTACATATGTATGTATTTGGTATACGTTGTTTTTTGTTCACCATCATGACTTGCAGCGAAAAAGGTAGAAGACCCCACTGTGCGGCTTTGGCAGCACTTGGCGGTCATTGTTCCAATTTCTAACCTTTTTCAAACTTTAACTCTCTGGTTGTATGCATGTGTGTATGTATGTAGATATGTATGTGAGTTTATATGTATGTGTGAAGAAGATTTTTTCAAGTGTTGTTGTTAATTTGTTTGGCAGTGACGCGCATTTTTTACACATGCATTTAAGAGAAATGCCGACAGTGTGTGTGTTTGTAGATAGATGGTAAAAAAAATAATAAAAAACCGGCTACAACGGGGCAACCAGCCAGTACCCTTCGTTCCCAGCCCCCCCCTCCTGGCTGCAAAATGTCTAACCAGTTGTTTCTATGAGTTAAACTGCTGTTGTTGCCGTTGTTGCTATTTTATGACTTTGGTTTGGTGTTGTGCATAGAAGCCTGAAGCAGCCACAAAAGCAACAACAACAGCAATCACTGCCACAAAGTACAGCCAAAAAACATTTTAAATAACAAGATTTCCAACACAGAACAAAACAAGTAAGAATGCTTTAGTCGAGTTTACCCGACTACCCAGTTCAAAAGTTTCCGGTCGCATCTTCGTACACTTACACACATACACACGCTTTATCTTTAATATTGATGGTGTAAAACGTTTTTATAGTTGCTGAGATCGACGCGTTCATACAGACGGACATGGCCAAATCGAAATCTCTTTTGATAAACATCAATAATATATGTATATACTTTATAGGGTCGGAGATGTCTCCTGAACGCTTGTTTTTCGTGAAACCGAAAAATAGAATGCGCTCTTAGCCTCACCACGGATTTATGGATGGATTTACTAAATTTATTCTAATACTATTGTCATGCCGTCCGAGTAATTGTATGTTATTTTTTGACGCGGACTATGTTTTGCTTTGTAGTCTAAATAAAACTAGGGAATTATGCTACATGTGAAATTATTGTTCTCTATATAATGATACAGGTAGAGGTTATTCTGTAGTCCACAATGTACAGAAAATAGAATCTTCCTTGGCGCTGTAGGAAAAATTGAAGTTTTCTGGCATGAGACAAATTTTTGTACGAGTATAAATAATTTGTCTTTTAAATCGTGGTTTTTAATTCCAATAAAAGGATGGTGTCAAGGCAATTTTTTGATCAAAAATTTTAACAAGAATACAAACGTTAACAAAGAAATACGACCCAAAATATGAAGTTATCTTTCAGTTAAAAATTTATGAGACAAAATATGTTCATTTATCCTATAGTGCAGCTCAAGCCACATCAAAAACAAATGTTAGAAATCGAGAGAGAGAGAGCGCCAAGCACTGCAGAGCGAAAAGCCACCTAAGCAACCGAGAGCGCGCCAATCCACGAGCCATCTGAAAAGCCACAGTAAATATTTCGTTGTTCATTCATTGTATGGGCGTTGGATATCTTGTTATTTAAAATGTCGTTGGTACAGCCGTTTTAACATTTGTATTCGTGCCTGTGGCTCACATGACAGGTTGACCAGCCACCAACAGCAATAACTACAACAAACTGCACTTAGAGTGTGTATGTGATAAAGAATTGCAAAAAAAACAAAAAAACATTCAGCGTTAACGAATATCTGTACGCGAAAAAATCGGAAATTAAACTAAAACATAAATCTCAAAAAACACATCACTAAAAGCCTTTTTTGGGCGGGGCAACTACCAATGTTGAAGTTTGCTAAGAAACTGGTGAAGCGAGATGAAGCGACGCACAACAAAACTTTTCCCTGTACAAGAAAATTCACGATGAAAATTTCATCGTACATTATTAAAAGTAATTCAATATGCTTAGTTGTTAATATACAGTCTTAATTGATTAGTTTATTGTAAGGCCTAGGTTAAGATTGTGCTTAAAATATAAAACTAACGGTCTCAATTAAACAGATTTTGATTTAATTTTTTACTTAACCACCTCACAGAAGCAGTGTTACCAATGCTCACTTAAAAAGTTGTTAAAAAATTTGCTTACAAAGCCATTAAACCGAATATAGCTACACTGCTGTTTATATTTTGTTTTAATAAAATTTTTTTGAAAATGAGTATATTGGGCTTTAAAAATGTTCCTCTGTCTGTCTGTCCCTATAACCGCTATTTTTTACGACACCCTGGAAGCTAGAGCAACCAAACTTAGTACACATGTTGGTATATAACCTCGATCTATAAACTGTCAAATTCGATTTGGATTTCTATAAACACAACAAGCGACACGCCCACTTTTATATACATTCTATTTTCAGAATATCAAAATGTTGGCAACCAATTGACAAATACGTTTTGGGGTTCTTTCCTGTCGGTATTTTTCTTTTCGACATATCAATTCGGACAATTTAATGACTTATTCAGCTGCTTAGAGCCTTATACTATTGTCTCGCTCACACTAACGAAAAGTCTATTACCTTAAAATTAAAATTAATACAACTCACATTATTAATGTCGTGTCATAAGGGCATAACCGATTTTGGAAGAACTACGCCAATTTGTCGCCAGAAATGTCGAGAAATGGGGGTCCAGGTCAAATTTCATTATGATTATGTTTTTTGTTAGATAGGCTTAAAAATCCTTTTTGAAGCTCAGCACAATGATCTTTGTTGAGCATCTACAACAAATTAGGTAAATCTGCCCCCAAAATAGAATTAAATAAAATTGCGTTGTTGAAAAATAAAAAAGTATAAATCCCTTTGGATATTTTTTTCAGGTTATTATACAAAATATGAGCAATACATGATAATATGACATCACAAAATAGAACAATGGTTTCAGAAGCAAGATGTGCTTATTTCTCTTAAGCAGATATTTGCCATTTCATCATACAAAAACTATGTGCATTATGTTTTGCAGAAAACAAGATGTAACTGAAAATCATAGTTAATATTTTTGTAAGAAGGTAAACAATCTAGAAGGAAGAAAGTATATTCGTAATATGGAAGCCTGTTTCGTTTTCAATATATATTTATATATTATAAATCATAAATATATCGGCCACGCACTTAAAAAGTGTAATAACACAAAGCTTTCTTATATTCGACTTGAAATTCTACTCGTACTGAGATCTACCAACCATCAGAAGCTCACGTAATTTCACCAAATAGATTGCTGCTAAAAAAAATTGCCATTTTCATGTTAAACATATATGTCACCAACTGGAAATACCCCGGTCTTGCCCGGCGAATAGAGTATCACAATTTTCCCTCTATTGGAAACCAAATACTTGAGTCAAATGTCTAAGGATTTGTTGGATAGGGCTGTGACAATGACTTTTAAGCTGATCTAGCTAAACAAAAAATCTCACTCATTTGACTTTGACCGCCATTTCCCGCCGATGGCGACGGGTGGGCGTCATCCTTTAAAATATTTCTGATGAAGTTAGAAGAATAATACTAACATCCAGTAAATAGCGGAAGGGTGGTAATAAGTCTGTACTTAATTCAAGTGAAAACTTTTAAAACAATCATTTTCATTGTGAAAACATAGCGCATTGTTGAGAGCGATTCAAGAAAGAAATTTTTGTTTGTATCTCTTTTTCACTTTCACGTTGTTATGCAGCAACTGGCGCATACCGAGATGTTCATACAATTTTCTTATACTTCCCGATATTATAATAAGAAGGTACTGTAAAAATTGCAGGCTTCTAGCTTCTACCGTTTGGGCTGCCTTAGTGTCACCAGTCAGTCGGTTTGAATTCTTTTATATGTGTATATAGATAATCATTTACAAAAAGATAGATACATACACCTAGTGCAAGCAGATGTGGGCTCAAAATTATCGAGAAATTCGCTGAGCAACGGCATGCGAACACAAAAATTGGATTCAACACAAGGCTAAGTGGTGGAAAATATGTTTAAAAATGATTATACATACTACCATAGCAACAACAATAGCAGCATTTTTTTTGGCTAGCCGAAAAATGAATAAAAGAGTAATAAAACAAACACTAATAAAATTGAATGAAATTAGCGCTGGCGCATAATTGAGTGCAAAAATTGTTTTACATAGCACAGAAATTAAATTAAATACTTACTCTTTGGCATAAAATTAATTGGAACACGAAATTAAATATTTAAGTACTTGTTGTTGTTACTGAATGAACATTCGTGTATTACAAGCAAATGTGACCAGCACAGTGTGAAAATTAAATTTACCATGCTATTAGTATATAACAATTGTTCGCGAATCCGTGCTGAAGAGCGGACAATGGAACAATTCGGATTGATTTCTACATATCTAAGTCTGAAGTTGAGGCTTGAAGCCAGTTAAGTATTTGGGCTATACCAAGTCTGTTCAATAAGAAGTGACTCACTGTTTTCAAATGTTTGTAGCCCGCGAAATTTGAAAAGATATATTTTTTTTTGTACAGACCTCTCATAAGGGTAATCAGCTTAAATATAAAGACTTCTTGCAAAGTAAATGCATTTTGAGACCGTTTCACATACTCAAACAGAACGGGCTAAAGCAATGCACTGCTTGCACTTCAAGTAGTTTAGCGGCAACCTAGCAGAAAAGTACTCATGGTATCCTTGTATATATTAATTCTACTAGAGTCCTAGTGATTAGAACACCAACCAACGAACTGTGCTAAATCGACTGCTGAAGTTGATCAGGAAAATATACATAAGGCCAAACTCCCTGTACTCAGGTCAAAAATTTCCGACTGCACTTACACATACACACACACACATACACACACACACATACACAAAGACGCACACATACAAACGACAGCGCAAGCGAGGCATTTTAAGTGGTGGATGTGCTTATTCTGCCCACCCCGCGCAGTACTGAAACTTGATTGTTAAATAACTACCTAGTTTATTATCCGATCGACTTGAAATGTAGACAGTAGATTGAGAGTGAGTAACGTATTGTACGTGCCAAATCCCAAAGCTATATCTTGAAAATTGTTACTGTAAAACTATCACGGATGCAACATAAACTTAACCTGCGCCTGCAATACACGAACCTACCTTCCAAATTTGGTGTCTTTAACTCTAATGGTTGCTGAGATCGACGCGTCCATACAGACGGACTGACGGACATGGCCAAATGGAATTTGATACTGATTAGGAATATATTTTATTGGGTGGGAGATGTCTCCTTCTGCCTTTTACACACATTTGCACAGATTTAGTACCCCATTTTTACCCATTTTATGGGTACAGGGAGTACCAGGTAAGAATGTTGGAGTCAGACCTATCCGAGAGCAAAATACTCTGTTCCCAGTCCGGTATAATTAGCTTATTTGGGGGGAAACTTTATAATCTGAGGGTATATTGGTTGCTCTAGATTCAAGTGTGTGGGGAAAAATTGCGTTAATACGGACAGATGGCCGGAACGGACACACGGACATGTGGCAAACCCAATATACTCTTTTTTCCTTGGGGAGCAGAGAATAAGTAAGGGCAGGAGAGGGGGACTTTCTTTTTGTTGGAGGGGAAAAAGAAAATGGTCTGTAGACAGTGGCTGTTCGTTATGGGAAATGTTGTAGGCGAGTGTTATTTCCGTAAATGCTTTGAGCCAGCTAAGGAAGTTGTAAGCCACACACACACACACACACACACACACACACACACACACACACACACACACACACATACACACGCACACGCACACACACACAAATGTGAATGCTAATCTAAATCAGATCATGGCCAATAAATCAACACTCAATTCGATTTGAGTCAGCCAGGCAAATTGTTTTGCAGCAAACATCAGTGAGCGACACTTTTCTTTCGACGAAGTGGTCGGGGCAGGAGGGTGGAGGGTGGCTGGCGGTGTTGAAAGAGAATGTGAGTGCTCAGTTTCCGCTGTTGTCCATTTCAATTGATTATAATTTATAGAAGACAGTCAATGACAGCAGCAGCAGCAGTAGCAAACAAGGCGAACATCATGTTAATAACCAAGCATAAACAGGCTCTGCAATTGGCAGGCAAACGAGTTGCGACGGAAATTGTTAGCTTCTGTACAGGCTTAATGAGCCAGTCAAGACCCAGTTCCCAGGTTGTAGCCTCCAACTTCCAGCCTTATACTCTCTCTCCTAAGAGCCAACAGCAGCAGCAACTTGAGTCAAACTGTGTCACATAGCAGAGATAACCTGCTTGGCTGGCTTCAAAACTGCCAGCTCTATTTTGGGCGAGAGGAATGGGGCAGAAGCTGCCACGCTGGCCAGAGCTGTTGCCAATGTAGTTTAGAAATCACGTATACGGCAGCAGCATTCCAAACACGCCCCGGTAAATCAGCAACGAGCACGCAATGCAGATACGACTGAAGCCTAAGCTACAACACAATACAACTACAACTACTCATAAAATACAACATATAAAACAAAAAAACAAAAAAAAAAAAAAAAATGTCAATCGCTCGACAAGCCGACCCGCTTGGACTCACTTGACTCGGCTGACTTGGTCCATTTGCACGCATCGCTGGCCCTGCTCCGTTTTCCTGGCCTTGAACGTGGCCGTGGAATGGCCTGATTCTCATTCTTATTCTCAATCTAATTTCGATATTCATTCTGATTCTGATACCGATTCCCAGTCCATCAGTAACTGATACTGATTGTGTTCGCCTTTTTGCACACTCGCATTTACGCATTTTGGCGCGTTTAATTGAAATTGACATTTGTCGATCATAATTCTGTTTCTTTGACTCTTGGCTTGCCTATTGGAGTAATTGAATTTCCATCATTGCAGTCGACCATCTACTATCTGTATATCAGCCTCGTATTATTCACCAAAAGTACAAAAACATTTGCGACAATAGCATTCCCAGCAATTTTGATTTAATTAGACGTACACAGCAAGTCAAATTGACATCGAAATTCGTCAACGCTGTCGTATTTTCTAACACGTATGTACTATGGGGCATACGGCAACGTTCGGCAACGACATCCAACTACACCAATAATGACAACGACACTGATATTGCGGTCATGTTATAAGACTTCAAAATACCCTGCGCAGATGAGTCCGCAAAGACACGAACTACTTGGCTGCAGTAGAAATACCCATAAAGGGGGTAAAAAGGGGTATTAAATCTGTGCAAATGTAGGTAACGCCACGCGCTTTCACCTAAACACAGTAAAAATGTTCAATATCAATTTGTTAAGTGCTGGATAATTTGACATTTTCCAATTATCATTATTTTCATATAATATTGACTTTAAAATGTGTAAGTAATTTTAAAAATTTGAAAACAGCTGCGGCTCGAATCCAGCAAGTGGCAAAAATTAATTTTTTATTTTTCAATATTTTATTGAGATGCCAGTGCTGAAATTTTCATATGAGACTTTTATTATAAGTTATAATTATTTGTTGCAACAATAAATAATTCTAAATTTACAATGACAGCCGTTCTTTGCTATTTTTATACATTTACGCGGTTTCTCTGACTTCATTTCACATTGCGCAAGGGCAAACATGGCTAAGTCACGGAGTTTAAAGCAGGAAATTAGCCAACGGATCCCGGGTCCGCGTCCCACAAGGATGATGGATTTAGATTCTCATTTTTATAATTATTTCTTTCCTTACACATATGTACTTATAGTTCCAACATAAATAATATAGCTATATATTGTGTACATTAATCGTTAAGGGTATATGTGTATAAATAAATGCGTACACGACACGCATCTTCGGTAAAAGTGTTTTGATTTTTTATGATTGTACCTAATTTGCATATAAGCGACTTCTAAATCGCATGAATTCTGTCTAGATTTCTCTCCATGCATTGTTAAATTTTATTTACTTTTTAAAAGATCAATTTGATAGTTAAAAATATCATATTAATCTTAAATCTTATCGGCAAAGGATGTTATGAAAACATATCAAATTGAGTGCCATATCATATCAATTTTTTTTTCTGTGTAACTATCCGCAGATGAGCTAAATTAAAACGCATCTGTCTTATTTTCCCGTTGCTGCTGCAAGTCCGCTCCCGTCCCCTGATTTTGTTTCTTATGCTTTTTTCTTAATATTACCGTTTTCTTTGTCTTCTCTTGGCCACGTTCTTGGCTGTGGGTCGACGCCTCGCTTGTGGCATACAAAAGCTGTTTGCACGCAATTGGCAGTTCATTGTTTTTAATATAAGCCGCAAATGCAAGCCAACTTATGGCAAGTGGCTACCCATTAAATTGTATGAGTATCTTGTTAAGACGCACACAAAGCCCCGCTGCGCATTCAAATGCCGGCGGAACCTTACGTCTTCTGAATTAAATGCTTTTTCGTACTAGTAAGCAAACTGCAAAATTTCTTTCTTCTTTTACGAGTCTTTTTTACAAGTCTTTGTGTGGCCAGCTTTTCGCTCATATCAAAATTCAATCAAAACTGCTGATTAGATTTACAATTTTTTTTTCAATCTTACAGATTTTGATAATGACTTGGCAGATATGATTCTTCTTATGGATTGCCATTTTGCTTGTGTGTCTGCTAACATGGCGGCGATGCGTCCTTTTTAACATCCGGTAAAACGGACTATTTGCGATTTCGTTGGAAAGGCAAAAGAGTATAGGCATTAGCTACTGAATATACATAGATGTGCCAAGGTTGGATATTTTTGAAGTCAGATGCTTTGCTGGCCGTAGCTCCCCAGACCAACTTATATTCAATAGTTAATGGTATGGACTTATATTTCGTTACGGACGTTACATTTGAACTCTTATTTTTTTTACGCCTTGCACCTTACATTGTATTTTGAATGCTAGTTTTTGTATAACATACCGCCTTGCCCCACAACCGCAATCTATCAATATATCTATTTATGGCTAAATAGAGTCCTAAATTTGATATACAGAATATTGATGATATCTTTGAAAGCTAACCCCAAGAAATGCAATGTTTTTGAATATTTTTTATGTATTTAAATGAAAGAACTACATAAAAAAGGAAACAAGTCTAATGTTGAGAGCTATTGAGGTATTTCTGAGTCGTCTGGTATTCCTAAGGTTTTTGAGAAATTAATAATCTCTCAACTTCAACACTTATGTAGATCCATAATATCACCCTGCCAAAACGGGTTTGTGAAATATAGATTTACTTCCACTAACCTATTGCAGTTTACTTCTCTTGTCATTAAGGAA
Source organism: Hirtodrosophila histrioides (assembly GCA_037075165.1). Classification (NCBI taxonomy): domain Eukaryota; kingdom Metazoa; phylum Arthropoda; class Insecta; order Diptera; family Drosophilidae; genus Hirtodrosophila; species Hirtodrosophila histrioides. The sequence continues at coordinate 215,432 of JBAMCL010000673.1, read as the reverse complement.
TTTCAATCTAAAATGCAAACAGATGTTATTTACACTAATTTTAGTAAGACTTTTGACTCTGTTAATCATTCTCTTTTACTTCACAAACTTCATCTTCTGGGATTTCCAAATAACTTAATTCTTTGAATCTCCAACTATTTAACTCTTAGAACCCAAAAGGTTTATTTCAAAGGCTTAGTCGCTAAGTCTGTTCAAGTGACTTCCGGAGTTCCACAAGGATGTCATCTTGGCCCCTTATTATTTACTCCGTTCATAAATGACCTTCTTAGCGTACTAGACTCTTACTAATAAATCTGACTTCTCTTTCTGATCGTAGAACCATGCTTGGTGTAATTTTCTTACACAAACTAATTAATTGGGAAGTTCATTCTTCTAAATTAATCAGCCAAATTAGTTTTGCAGTTCCGATCAGATGTTCTAAAAACTTTCTTCCACTTTCCCTTCAAACTTGTAGTTCTAATTATGCAATTCATAACCCCTTCCGAATCTTATGTTCTAACTATAACAATATTTTCCGTCTAGTAAGTAATGCTACGTTATTTATTTAATCCTTAGAGACTTTTTTGTATAATGTAATTTTTGAATTTTCATGTCCGCGATCTTTCGCTACCATACGTCAAAAAAAAGAATATCACCCAAAACTTCCTCAGTAGGATTTGAACTCGGGACCGTCGCAACTTTGTCAACTCAGCCAGCCTCAATAATTTTAGAACTAGAACGGCTTTCTCTCTTTTTTCTCTGAGTGTACTGTTCGTTAGCACATCAATGTAAAGAAGAAACTTTTACAGCTCATATCTAATAATACTAGCATGCGTAATTGCCTTGCTTGGTTAGTTTGATCCGATAGTCTGAGATGCATTATTCATGAATAATAAAAAGTAATAAATAAATTTAAAAAGAAGCCCTGCTTTATCATTCTCTTCCCATTTGATTGTGTACTTAAGACAAACAGCGACAGCTCGGGATGATACAAATTTTTCTCAATTTGTTGACTAGTGTAATCATTTGAATGCAATTTTATGTAATATCTGACCATTTATTTCTCATTCTCCCGCCATATGATTGTATCTTCAACTGCTCGTCTCTTTGTTTCTCTTAGTTAATCCATCCACTGTTGACAAGCAATTTTATTCAATTATCATGATTTAGTGCGCTGCCAGCCCTCGCCCCCCTTGTATAGCTCCCACAATTTGTTATCGCTGCTCCCTTCCACGCCGCTCTTAAGACCACTCTGCCAACTTTGTTGCTGCTTGCCACAGCAGCGTGGGAAAATAAGTAAGCTGCGCGTATAAAAACTTGTGCAACTATTCAATTTGCGGCCGCATCGCATCGCATCGCAATCCAACACCACATCACTTATACGCCCCGTAAAGCGAGTTACAAGTAGGAAAGGCTATCAGCTGCATGCCGACGAGTTGATATCCTACATTAATGGCATATTGCAACCCAGAACATAGCCCTTTTGGGCTATACCCCATCAAACAGGTTTGGGGGTGGTGACCCCAAAAATGTGTATAACCCCGGACAACAATATACAAATTGTATGCATTATGTAAAATGCTCTGCAAACATGTGGTTCAGCCCAGCACAAAAACAATGTAGTTTAATTAAAAATATTCAAATTCGCTTAAAATAGGAACAATAGTCCAGGCAGGAGATTCCGTATATTGACACGATGGGAACACGAGCAACGATTTTCAAATTATACAGTTCATGAATATATGTATGCACATTACCTTATAGTCTAACCCATCGCAGAGGCATATTTCTGGCCTGTTACATAATTTTGTAGAACTTTATTATACCATCTGTCCCATTTTATAGGTGCAAGCTCTTATTAATAATGTCTGATCGAATTTTTATCGATCTCGATCTAATAAATAATTTCTTGAATAACTTGTGTTTATTACCCGATCGTCATGAAATTTCCACAATAGATGAAAACTAACCTAATTATTATGAGTGCTGTACTCAAAGCTACTACATCTTCGAAATGGGGGCAGTTATTTGATGTGGAACACACTCGTATACACCAAGTTTCGTGTCTGTTATACTAGTTTCTAAATTCGTTGTGGTTATACATAGGGATAGACGGACGGACAGGGTCAGATCAACTGGGATCTAATTAGGCATATATAATTTCACATTAGCACAAACTTTGTAGCAAACTTTTGTACACCCTGTAATCATTTAAAATGAATCAAATTTGAAAAGTTATGCAAATGAATGATGCATGCAGAAAAATGCATATCCGATGAATGTGTGATATGAAGTGTACGTATCACGTACCACAAGATCTGGAGACACCCTATTTGGTATAGAGCTTAACGTACAGCATATCAATACAGGATATATACTAGCCATTACTCTCGATTAGAGCATTCTCACTGATTTTGTTTTTTCACCATAATAAGTGTCAGTTGCAATCTTTAGAGTTTGCGGATGCTGTATATCTCTGGTGAATTGTTCGAGTGTCCCACCATTGCAGGAACAGAAACACCAAAAATTTTTACACCTTTTCTTAATTACTGTGGTATAATATATGTCATTTCATTGCTGCAAAGATATATTCGAAAGAGACCTCTTCTCAAAGTGAATGTTAATGATATGTGGCTGAGAATAAATGTGTGAGTTCTAAAAAAAATATTTGGTAGACAAAAGTAAATAAAGCGCAGACAAGGATGGGAAGTGTGACAGCTGTGAAGTAGTCATAATTTTAGTCAGATGCGAAAATAAAATAGTTAAAAGTACCTAGTGCAGGTACCAGGGATTATATAAAATGATATAAAATTATCCATTGATTAACACTTAGTAATAGTTAAGCTTAGTTTATTATTTTATTTTGACTAAACAACCGACTTTGGCTGATTACATTTGTACAGTAAGTCTATAGTGATCAAAGACTAATCTTGATTGACATATGGGTTACCTGAGCCTGGGGGCTTTGTTAAATGTTTGGATTTTGACGAAATTCCAATTAGTCTCAAACTTATTTTCAAAACACTCCACAAAAGTCTCAACAGACGTGTGGCTTACTGCCTTAGCACGGCTTACTCCATGACCGAAAAATTGCAGTCAATATCAAATGTGGCAAATGTTGTTTCTTATCAAATCGGCCTTATACTGATTTTCAAATCCTTACACCAACAAATTAAGTACTTTGGAATATCCACCATATTGATATTATCGCAAGGCTGATATTAATATATCAAATATCGTCCCAAAAAATCGATACATCAATGTATTGTTTTCGAATATCAACCGGTAAAAAATTAAATTTTAAGACCTTTTTATATAAAAAATAAAAATTTTAATATTCACAGTTTTATTTCAATACAAAAGACTAATGCCAACCATACACGGGCCGATTTTAGCACAATCGGTTGCAGCAACCAGTTGTCACTCAAATTGGGTCTTTGCCTCGCACGCCGCAATCAGATCAGCCAACTTCGTAACACAACTCGAGAAATGGCGTCGACAAGTGCCGAATTGATAAACAATTGATAAACTAAATAATGCAATTAACTGGTTTATTTAAATAAATAAATTAAACAAAAAACCGAAATTTCAGAAAAATATTTTAAAGTTTTGAATTTTGTTAATAATAACAACAAAAAGATAATCTGAATATCCAATATTGTCATTATTTTCTGCGAAACAATGCCGCTTATCAACGGCAGCAAAAGATCTTCAAATGTTTCGCACAGAACAACAGACAAGTACCAGGCGAACAAAAAAAACAGTAGCGGGAAAAACCAAAACGAAAAGGGAGACGCCCACAAAGATGTACACAACTATGCACAACTATAGCCCAACTATAGCAAACCCACCCCCGAACCTGAAGCAGAGCTCTGCTAGTGTTTTGCATACAACGAACAGCATTTGAACCAGGCGATCAGCGAAAACAGTAGCAAGAAAGTACAAAACCAAAGGGAAACGCCCATGAATTGTACCAATCGAGTTGTGCGTTGTCCAACTACAACACAACCAGTTGTGGCAACTCGCTGCTCGTATCAAAAGGTTTTGATACAGAATTCAGTTGGCCCAACATTGTACCAACCGTTCCAATTACATTGCAATCGGTTGCCGCAACCCGAAAAACTCACTCAAGTTGGGCAACTGAATTGGCCCGTGTATGGTCCGGGTAACAAAATCTCATACGATTTTTTATATGGCCACTTTAATATATAGTAGTTCAATGTTCACCAAATTTGGTCAGCTGGTATTCGATTTGGTGAGTTTGGTCGAATTATCTTAGTGAACAAAGAAGTTGTTCCTAAAACTGATTTTTTGACCGATCATTCCTATGGAAATAAGGCTCAGTATGCTTAAGCCCTACAGAAATTTCAATTTTGTGAGTTTGGAAAGATACCTTGAAAAACATACAAGTTTTTTGGTAATACTTTCCCGGCTTTCCCCCAATATATCGATTTCGATAATATCGTATATTATTTTTTCAAATATTAATATATCGATATGATATCAACATCCCCAACAATGTCTTAGCTCAACACAATCAAAATGATGGATGAATTTTTGTGGGACTCCTCAAAACAGCTTCGAATGTGCTGAATCGACTTCATTCCAATAGCAGTGCAGTGAACTGTCCAGCCCTGGCTGCTAGTTTATATGCAACGATGTGCAATACACATTTGGCAGATTTACTAGCAAACAAAAATTGCACACAAATACACAAATAGCAGAGAGAAAAGCAAAAAGTGAAGTGACAGAGAGAGATCGCGTGGTGCTGCAAATGGTGGCAGCATTGTGGTAACCGTTGCAAATGTGAAAAGCAACATGGCAAAACATGGGAGCCATCTCTTGACCACTTTCAACAAATGCAACATGGCCAGCCGTTTCTGTCTGTGCACATGTGTGTAGGTGTCTGTCTGTCTGTCTTACTGTCCGTCTGTCTGTGTTTGTGCTCCGCCAGATAGTGCGCCTAAAGCAGCTTAACAACTCAGACTTCCTTCCCACTTGGCACGCGAGTCCGTCCAGTGACTCAATAACTTGGTTCTTCTCTGCTCGGCCATTGCCAATTGCCGGCGCTGCAGCTTCGAGTCGGGAACGTCGCCGCCAATCGAATTTGTGTGTCATTCGGCAAATAAGTCTTACGTACTGTCGCAGGCTATGTCCCTTTCTACGTGTGTATGTGTATGTGTTGGTTTTGGGGGGCTGTGTTGACATTTGTGGGTGTGGCAAGCACTGCAACACCTTGCCACCTACATACATATATTGTTCAGCACTCTTCGCAAGTTGAGTAAAGACTAACAGGAAATTGAAAACACTAGTGTTTCCCAGCATTTCGTCAACATTTTAAGCATTTTCATTGTGAGCTTAGCACACACCTATGGCTTATCATGAATTGTTTCAAAATAACTAATGTCTGAATAAATTGAGGGAAGATAGTGTTCGTGCGGTTATCAAAGATATACAAACCCTTGCATAGAAGTTATTTTCGCATTGATTCATAATCGTATAAAAAAAAAATTTGGAAAATGAGTATATTGGGCTTGTGAAATGTTCGTCTGTCCGCCCGTCCTTGAAGCAAGAGCAACCAAATTTGGAGCACATATTGGTGTACACCCTCAATTTATAAAGTGTTAAGATAGATGCGGAAACCCAAATCTAAAACATTTTATTTGTAATCTGCATAAAACATTTCTTGCCACCTCCACACTATTCCGCGCAAATCGGTAGAGCATTCACCAAGTCACGTTTTTTACAGGGGTATATCTCCTACAGTTTCAGAGCTAGAGTCACACAGAAAAAATTGTTTCAACCCCCCACAAATGAGCAAAATCTATATCTCCACACCTGTATAGGTAGAGTCACCAAATTTGGCATACAGACTAGTGTGAAGCTTTGAAGATTTGACACCCAGTCTCTGCAAATGAACAAAATGTATCTCTCAAACACTTGTTCCGGTAGATTCACCAAATTTGAAGTATAGACTACCCCACAAATAACCAAATTATACCGGATTTGAAAAGGTGTATTCTGCTGTCGGGTACGTCCGACTGCAACGTTCTTAATTGAATTATTTCAATTTTAGCCAGCAATTTTTTGGTTATTGCTGGATTTTAGTTCGCTTTTGGGTGTCTTGTAGTCGGGCTTACTCAACTAAAGCATTCCAACTTGTTGTCTTCTAAATCAACAACATCATTCAAGGGACTGATAAAAGGGGTATTATACTAAATTAAATTTTGTTATGAAATATTCGGTAGTGTGTCCACCATTGCTTGTTCTTCCTCTCCGTCAGTTTTACAGATTATAGCGTTGGTAACGTTTTTGCTTATTTTTTTAAAATGTACTAACACTTTACATGGATTATTGGATTTAAAATACTTATCGCATTCTTTCTCTCTCCAGAACTTACCCTGAACATTCGTCAATTGCGAAAATGAATGTATTATCTACCAAAAGTAATAAATGTCGGTCTTATAGTAAATGTCTCGACTTGGTCAGGTTCTCTTAAAATTTTCAACAAAATTTAAACAATCATAGAAAATTGTAAGTAAAGTGTTTACCTCTATACATCCCATAAGTAGATCCTGTGGCTGGTCGGCCTGTCTGTTGGTCTATAGGTTGGTGAGTCATCCCGATTGTAGTACAGCCCAGTGGCCCCGGGCAGAGATCAATTTTGAGTTTACTCTTAGTACGCCCAGACCGCAAATTAAATGGAAATGAAATGCAAGCAGTCCGGCAATGAAAAAGTTGCATCAAAAGTAAAGCAGCCAGGTCCGTGTATGATATTACAGTGCCACAGAAAAGCGTTCACACACGCACGCACACATGCACACAAACAGAAGCGAGAAGAAGAAGATAAGCTTAGAGCAATTCTTTTTAAACGTTTTCCCAGTTTGTATATTTACCTTTGGGATTTATGAGATTAGTTGCAGACGCACACACCCAATTCAATAAATCTGTATGTGCGTGTGCATGTGAGTGTGCATGTGTATTCTTTTTGTATGTATGTATGTACTTACCCTCCATAAGTTGAGTAAAGGTTGCAGCGACTGTGACTGCAAATGAAAGCAGCCCGCAATTGCACAGTATGCAAGGCGAAAAATATTTAATGCAGCTCAAAGCACCACACACTGATAGTGTCACAATGGGGGACAAAGGGGATATACATATGACGGGGCAGAAACAGTGCAATAAATGAAAGAAAGTTGAAACGGAGCTGAAGTAACCATTGCACAAAAGGCAGTCGACAGTCGTCGATTTTGTCGTCGAGCGAACGCACAAAACTTTATTTTAAGTGCAGCCAAGCTGCGTTTACCACTAGACCACCACCACCACACACACACACACACACACACACACACATGTCTGTGTAGTGTACGTAAGCTGCATTCGCATTTCAATAGTAATGCCTAGCCTTGAGGCTGTCATTGGGAACCAAAACTAAAATGCATCTGTAAAAAGAGTACTGAGATAGAGCAACAAAGCTTGGTCTTTTGAAGTTTACGTACCCCATAAAGATCTATTGAACACATACTAGTATGTGGCACAAATCCTTTTACATGGTATACAAAGCATGCTCGAATAAGTGAAACCATTTCCATTGTCACATTTAAGTATTTTACATAAATAAATGTCTTACCCACAAGAATTTCAACCATAATCATTTACAAAACTGTTTTTCTTTGAACATCGGTATTCCTTTGCATTCCTTAGTTCGCTTTAGCGAACGATCACTGTATCCTCAATGGTAGTCTTAATCCACATCTTGTGGTCTTTGATAGCACATCTTCCCTCTCAGCAGAATATAAGATATCTTTTAGTAAACTTAGGAATATTTTAACTAAATAGCTTAACTTTTCCTTTTCATGTCGTTGCCTTTTCTGAAACTTGGTTAAGGCCTGACATCCTCAACTCTGAACTCTATCTAACAATTTCTTCATAAATGGAGGAGATCGCCCTCTTCTTTGTGGTGATGGTGTGCTTATTGCTGTTGAAGATGATTTGTCTTTGAAGTAATAACTGAAAGTTCTATAGATATTGAATTTACTGCTATTAAATTAAGTATTTGTGGTATCTGCTATTACTCCCTGTACCCATAGAATGGGTAAAAAGGGGGTACTAAATCCATGCAAATGTATGTAACAGGCAGAAGGAAACATCTCCGACCCTATAAAGCATTATTCAATTATAATTATAAAATCATGCTATAAAGTATATATATTCTTGATCAGTATCGAAAGAAAACAAGAATGTACGGCATTCCTCGGAGTGCCGAAGCTATATACCCTAGCAGCAATTAATTTTTATACAAAACTTTTGATTGATGAGCAATTTTGATAAAACAATAGGAAACTATTTAAAGTATAATAAAACTCTCACTTAGTTTGCATGAAATATTTGTATAAGCAAAAAGTTTGATATAGCGATATAGTGGTCCGATTTTGACCAAATTTTGCCAAATTGTATAAACTTTCTAGAGACTCGGTTTGAAAAAGTTTGGTAAGGATAACTTTATAAACAAAAAAGTTTTTCATACAAAAACATAGTTGTCGACCGATCATTCCTCTGGCAGCTATATGTTATAGTGGTCCGATCCGGCCGGTTCTGACTTATGTACTGCCTGCAGCAAAAAGAAGGGACATGGCACAGACCATTACGAAAGCTTTAAAACTGGGAGACTAGTTTGCATAGGCACAGACGGACAGACGGACATCGCTATATCGACTCGCCTATTGATGCTGATTCAGAATATATGTACTTTGTTGGGTCGGAAACGTCTCCTTCTCTCCATTACACATTTTGAGACAGAATTATAATACCCTCTGCTAGGGTATAACAAGTAAAAATGCCAACGTTGAGCATACCCCACTACAAAACTCCCTGTACCCAGGTCAAAAATTTCCGATGCATTTTCCTACACAGCAAAAGCGACAGCGCAAGCGAGACATTTTAAGTGGCGGCTGTGCTGCTTCTTTCCCCCGCGCTGCAGTACTGAATCTTGTATGTTGAATAGCTTCCGTGTTTATTATCCGATCGACTTGAAATGTGGACAGTAGATTAAGAGTGCAAGACGCTTTTTATCGAAGGCGGGGGAATGGGGGGAATATCTCGGATCCATAATAAACTTGACCTGTTCCCGCTATACACGAACCTACATTCCAAATTTGGTGTCTTTAGCTGAGATCGACGTGTTCATACAGACGGACAGACAGACAGACATGGCCAAATGTTAATATTCTCTTCATAAAATGCTTGATCTTATTGTACTCTTTTTAAAAAAAAAAATGTATGAAGAATCGTATATCGAGTTTGTGAAATGTCCATCCGTCCGTATAAACGCAATTTTTCCTCCACTCCCTTGAAGCTAGAGCAACAAAACTTGGTACATATGTTGATGTATACCCTCAATCCATAAAGTGTCAAGATCGACCTAAAGATATAGCATTTCTGTACTTGAAATACACTGCTATAATAATAGGGTAATTATTATTATAACCTGTAGGGTACAGTTTCAGCGGGATCCTAAAAGGCTTTATAACATCGTTAATGCGAAGCGTAGGACATCAACACTTCCATCAACCAACCGACAGTTGACTCTGATCAGGCTTTCGCCGATCTTTGTGCTGATTTTTTTCAAACGACTTATAGTTCACAACCTTATCAATGATTTCGCCCTATCATTTAAATAACTACAATTGCATTTTTGGACCATTCATTACTAAAAGTTTGCTTCTTCTAAAGGCCATTAGCCCGTATTTTCACCGGGACCTGATCGAGCTGCTTGCTTAGGTACTGAAGGTATTTTTAAAGCCATTATTTGTTCTTTTTAAACTGTCCAGAGAGTTGTGCTCTTTTCCTAACATTTGGAAGAATCATTTATTATTCCTCTTCATAAAAAAAGAAACAAGTCTAACGTCGAGAACTATAGAGGTATTTCTAAATTGTCTGCTTTTGCTAACATTTTTGAGAAATTAATAATTTCTCAATTTCAACACTTATGTAGATCTATTATTTCACCCTGCCAGCACGGGTTTGTGAAATATAGATCTACTTCCACTAACAAATTGCAGTTTACTTCTCTTGTCATTAAGGGATTTCAATCTAAAATGCAAACAGATGTTATTTACTCTGATGTCAGTAAGGCTTTTGATTTTGTTATTCATTCTCTTTTATGTACTTCATAAACTTCATATTCTGGGATTTCCAAATAACTTAATTCTTTGGATCTCCAACTATTTATCACTTAGTACCCAAAGGGTTTATTTCGAAGGCTTAGTCTCTAAGTTTGTTCAAGTTTCTTTCTAAGTACCACAAGGAAGTCCTCTTGGCCCTTATTATTTGCGTTGTTTATTAATGACCTTCCTTTTGCCACAAATCACTCTGTAACATTGTGCGTCACTTACTGACTTCCTACCTGGTCAAGGAATGCAAGCTGATCTGCACAGTTTTCAAGCCTGGTGTTGGGTAAATTTATTAAATCTTAATTGTGGTAAGTGTAATTTAATCTCTACATAAAACGTCAGAAAATTTGGAGTTTGAACTATATTTATTTTAAAGTGCGTAGCTGTCCTATAACCAGGCAATTCGATAAAAACAATTAACATATACAACTTAAAAGATATGACAAGATCGCGACTTGGCTAACTTTTGATCAAGAAACTATTTTCGGACCGGCGAGCAGAGGGTAGCTGAATGCAGCGTGTTCTTGCACTACCGCTGAACTGCTTGCTGCATATAACAATATGTGTTTTGGGACTCAGATCTGGGGACAGGGTGTCTCGTAGTTGGATGTACCCGCTCAAAGTTTGCTTGCTTTCAGAAAAGTAACTTAATTTCAGCGCTTCCACTTGCAGCTACTAGCTGGATGGGAGAGCTATTAAAGTTTATTCTCTGCAGGACTGCAGGCCAAAGGAAATTAACTGGCCAAATTGAGCCACGCCCCACTGCAAAGCGGCATTCAAGTCAAAAATCAAAGATATGCTTGCTTCAGTTATTGTTGTTGGCATTGTTGAGCAAACTAATTACCACGTTTAAAAGGTTTTGGGGATTTGCTGACTGCTGACTGCCTGCTTACAAGCACAGTCCGCTCTGCAGCTCGAAGGAATTGTTTTAATTAAACTTGTCCAACTATGTTTAAGCATGTATGTGTGTATGTCTGTGCTTGTGTTTGTATTTGTGCTCAGCAATCATATCCTAACCAGATGCAACAAAATTCAAAATGCCTGTTATGTGTTTGCGTGCTTCATAAGAATTGAAAATTAATTCGAAAATCATTTGTATAATTTTTGGTAGGAGAGGGTGGATTGCTATTGGCATTATTTATAGTATTTGCTGATAATTTTACGAATTGCATTTAATTGCCAAAATATTTTGCAATAATATATCTAATATTGTCTAATTTCAGGTAAATTTTTCACACAATATTAGCAAAACACCAACATATTTACGAACGAACGTACTATTTAAGTATGGGCGAGTATGTAGGCCAATACAAATACCCGTTAACGAGAGGTAAGCCTTAATGTTTATTTTATGTTTACATCAATTTGCAAAGACTGGCATGTTAATCCCAATGCCAATGGCAATAAAAACGACGCATGTTGCTGCGCTTTGCCGACCTCCATTTTAATTAGGTGTTGTGCGGAAAATGGCAGAAACGCCCTAAAATTAGCTTTAAGTTGACTGTTAATTTGGTTGGGACTCCCAAGGTGACCTACGAACCCGCTTCCGCTGTAGAGCCAGCATCAAAGGGCAGCAACCGAACGGCAAGGGAAGTCGCAGTAGCCTGCCTGCCTAGTATTTGTCGAATTATAGAAAAGTTGGACGTGGCACAGGATGCTTTGAAAAGGAGTTGTGCCTGACATGGTTATTAACAACCATCAATTAAGGTTGGCAAATTAAATTGTTTTTGCCAATCTCATAAATGAAGTACGAGGTGTCTTAAGAAAAATGTGACGTTTTATTTATTTGTAAAGATTTATATATACATCAATATCTAGATTAGTTCCGTTATTGGGCACATTGAACGAGTGAAGATTGAAGTATTGATCAGTTCAAGGAACTTTTGTATTAGCTTAAAATTGGTAAAGAAACATCAACACTGCAGGAAAAATTGTACCGTGCTACAAATTGAATTGGCCGAACGTATTAAAGCTCTTTTAAATACTATACAAGCAGAGACACCGAAGCAAACTAGCTGCTGACTGTTACTTGTTTACAGAAATCAAAGTGCACATATAACGGGCAGTCGTTGAGTCTACCGAACGTGGTCATTGTATGAAGTCTAATAGTCGGTCTAGCAGGTAATACCCCGGCCGTGCCCGGCAAAATACTTAGATGAAAGTGCATTATTTTGAATTTGACTACTTTGAATACACAAAAATAGCATATCACAGTATTCCCTCTCGTGGGGAAAGGAAACTAAATAGTTGAGCCACGTGATTAATTTTTTTGTGTCTTTGAAGCCGATCTAACTAAACAAATAATCTCACTCATTTGTCCTTGACTTCCATTTCCCGCCCGTGGCGACACGGAGTAGATTTTCCAAAATCATTTGGCACTTAAAGCCAATTCCAAGAATAATACTAAAAATCCAGACTGAAGCTTTCCAACTATTTTCAGCCCGTTGTATTGCCCGCAAAGTACCGAGGTTCTTGCATCTATATTTTGAAATAAGTATAAAGCTATTCGCATGAAAAACGAAAATGCTAAAATCCAGACTTCGCCCCTTTCCCGACCGTGTCGAATTTTTCAATGTGAGGTGCTTTGAAAATTAGTTTCAAAATAATTGGATGATAAGCAGAAAAGTTTAAAAATAAGTTCCAGCCAACCGGAAGATAATCCAAAAATTTTCAAACAACAGCTTTCTGTGAATTTTCCGACCTTGGGGGTAGATATTCCAAAATCGTTGACCACAGTGCCTATTATGTTTTCCTATAGAACCTTCAAAATGAGTTTGAAGCCAATCGCATGAAAATTGAAAATGTCGAGTGCCACACTTTTCCACAAATTTTCTGACCCTAGGGCTGAATTTCCCACAATCAGTGATACACATGTCGAATTATTTAATTTCCATGGCTTTAATAATGAGTTTGAAGTCAACCGGACGATAATCAAAAAAGTTGTATACAGCAGTTTTCCGCGAATTTTCCGACCTTGGGTGTTTGTTTACTAAATCTTTGGGCACCGCACCTATTCAAACTCATTGTCTAGTTCACACAGAAAAACAAGATTTTGCGCGGCTGGAAAATAAGTATGAGTTAAATTTAACATATTGCATTATCATCTAAATGTTTCGCCTGAATCCTGAGGTATTACCAGCTAGTATTTATTATGTAGCTATAATTGGTAATTAATTTAGAAAAGCGGCAGCTGCAAAATGTCTGAGAAAGCTAGGGCGAAATTCACAGCTCACTTATGTATGTGCGTTTGTGTCAACGCTAAAAATATTGCGTCTGACAGGCTTCAACCTGTTTATATTCATTGTTGTTGTTGCTTTTGTTGTGATGTTGACAGCTTAGACTGTCATCTATTTATATTTGTGTGTGGTTGGCTCTTTGCAGCCGTTGTCCTGTCGTTGACGACAAGCGAGTAAATTAAGATTCAAAACAATTTTGCCATAACAAATTCCGTTTTAAGCCATCAAATTTATGCAATACATATAAACCAAAATCCGTAACTAACAATGTGACAGGGATGCAGATGAGGCATAAATAGTGTTAGTGGGAAAGTAACAGGGATAGAGAGAGGGAGAGAGAGAGAACTTTTGGAAACAAGAGCAACCTGCAACATATGAATAACACGATAGCTCTCTCCTTTTCTCTCGATCTCTGTCTCTTCATTTCTATGTGTAAATTCTGCATGACGGTGTGTGGAAACAGATAACGTTGGCATTACGTCAGGATAACGTTGAAATTACATTTTTCATACAGACTGACACTGCAGCCTGGCGCGGACAAGGGCTGAAGTATGAGGGTCGTCAGACACTGACCGGCACACATGCAAATTTAGTTGCTACAACAAGACACACACACACACTCGCACACAACAGTTAAAGTTAAGCCTCGCCAAGCATGCCGACAACGGCGGCAACAAAACAGTCTGCTCGGGAGAAAAGCAGAGCAGCGCAGGAACCAAGCCTGCAGCGTGTCCACATCACAATATGCTAGCATTCAGGAGCAGGCAGCCAGCCACCCAGATTCTTGCCTATAAGTCCTTTGTCAGGCGGCAGTCGCCTTTGGTTTTAGTTTTGAATCAGTTGCTCCACCTGCTAGTGGCACACAAGTTGCATATTATTTCTATTATATTCTTGCATACATTTGGAAAACGGCGCTGTTGCATTTTTGGCCGCTACCTGTGCGAATTTAAAGGCGTTTCGCTTTTAGAAATTTCGTTTTCATCTGCATGCCAAGTCATAAATGTGCAAATTAAACAAGTAAGTATGCTATAGTCGAGCATACCCGACTACAAATCTCCCTGTACTCATGTCGAAAATTTCCAATCGCATCTTCGTACACTTACTTATACACACACACAAGCGACAGCACAAGCGACAGCGCAAGCGAGGCATTTTACGTGGTGGCTCTGCTGTTTCTTCCCCCCGCGCTGCAGCACTGAATTTTCTTTCGTGAATAACTTCCGTTTTTATTATCCGATCCACTTGAAATTTGGACAATAGATTAAGAGTGACTAAAGTATTATACATGCCAAATTCCGAATCTTCAAAATTTTTTCTGTAAAACGGTTTTTATCGATTTGCTGGGGAACGGGGGGGAGATATCTGCGTATGTATACAGGAACCTACATTCCATTGGTGTCTCTAGTTCTTAGAGGTGCAGAGATCGACGCGTTCATACAGACGGACAGAAAGATGGACATAGCCAAATCGACATCTCTTTTGATACTGATCAAGAATATATGTACTTTTTAGGGTCGGAGATGTCTCCTTCTGCCTGTTACATACATTTGCACAGATTATTTTAGTACCCATTTTATGGGTACAGGGAGTAAAAATATAAAATTCAATTTACATTTGTGGCTTTCGGAGTATGAAAGATTCACGCCATCTACCACCTCCAGTTCCTGCTACTCATGCTGCTCCTCATGCTGCTCCTACTGTTGCTAAATGCACTGGGATTCATTTCTAGAACGTGTGTGGCAAAACGGGAAAAACTTTTGAGTAATATCCTGAACAGCAACAGATGCAATTCCAGTTATATATTTCATATTTATCTGGATGGCTTCCTATATTTAAAAGGCTACATTAAAATACACTTGGCAAAAACTATGTTACACCCAAAGTTAAGACTATTATGTACCAGACACTATAAGACCCATATTAACGTATTGATGTCAAAATTGGAGAATATGAGAAACTTCTTCATACAAAATAAACCTACTTATATTGTTAATCTAGAATAGGGTTTCTCCAAAAATACGCCACTTTGAAAACTCTTACAGATATTTTAGGCATGCATAATTTGAATCAATAAGAAATCTTAAAGCTACTAGTGCACATTTGGTAGATTTATTGAAGCCTGTGCTTGTTACAGTTCTGAATCGATTCCTGAATCGACTTTAAGCTATAGTTGTGCTACACATGTAAAGAAGCTTGTGTTTGGGTCGTGACGTTTCATGTGCCTTGAGACTTGTGGGTTAGGCACGAAGCAGGATCTGCAGTCATTGCGCATAATGAAAACCATTCAAACACAATTTCAATTGGAAAGTAGACTTTAAAAAATCATTTGTGTGTGCACTCTAGTTTGCCCCCTGGGTGTCTCTGCCTTTTGCTCTTGTACATGTATTAAGACATTCAGCCGAAATTTAAGAGTTCTATGCAATTAAATCGATTAAAAGGTTATCGCAGCATCGGAACAGCAAGCGGACAAATAGAAAAGAGCCCGGCTTCAACCCCAACCCCATGGCCGACCTCGAACCAGACCAAGTTGCTGAACGACCCGCACAGTCCGAGGTCCAAGTGGAAACCTTTGGGTCCATTTTGCTCCTTTCTGTTTGCTCAACTGTTTGAATTGGCTGAATGACTTTCCGGTCGCTTGCTGTCTCCTGCACAATGGCTCAATGTTGAATCAAATTATGGTACATCAGCAGTTTGCACTTGAGTTGTAGCTGGAGTTAGCTCATTTGCAAAGCTTTATGCCTGCCTTTACGCCTGTGGTCAAAGTTCAGTTGGGCTGGGTTAAAGTGAAAGATACGGAGGCCGTAACAACATCACCAGCTGCGTCAGCGTCAAAAAGGAACACAGCAAGGCATAGGACTCGCCCTGTCACCCTCTCAGCCTGCCCACACTATAGCAGCGCCCACGTCAAAGAACTTCAGCATGAAAACCGATTATCTGCCGCAAATATGGCCGCTTCCGTAATAGCATGAATAGGAATTCCGGTCGTCTGGGCATTACTATGAGACATAGACAGCCTGATGTACGCTTGTACTTGCGTATGTGTTCTTGTTCTACTTTTTAGCATACTCTGTCAACGTTCTACTTTGGCTTAACTCAATATGTCATTGGCACAGAATAATTATGAAATTTGTGCAGTACGACCATCCTTAGACTGCGCTCCCCTCCCCGATTGCTCTATCATCTGCATTCTGATATGCAGCCTGAACAGCTTTCTGTCCTAAGCAAAAGGACCAGGTTCTTAAAATCAAGAATATTCATCTTAAATATTTTGTTTTTAAAGTAAATCCATTTTAAGAGTAAGAATATTAATATACTGTACCTAAAATTCTTAATATAAGAACAAAAATCTTAAAATGTTAGCAAAATATTCATATCTGCATAAATGTTTCTATAGACATATTTTATGACAAATTCAAAGGAAGGTTGAGAAAGCATAGCCACAATTATGGTAAAATAAGTGTACGTACGGCATAGCATAATTGACAGTTAACTATGCCTTAAAAATTATTGTATTTTCTCTTATACAAATGTATGTAACAGGCAGAAGGAGACATCTCTGACGCTATAAAGTATATATATTATTAATCAGTATCAAAAGAGCTTTCGATTTGCCCATGTCCGTCTGTTCGCCCGTCTGTCAACGATCTCAGCAACTATTAGAGCTAGAGAGAACAAATTTGAAATGTAGATATTCCGAGATATTCCCCCCCATTCACCCGCTATTTGATAAAAACGGTTTTACAGTAACAATTTTCAAGATATAGCTTTGGGATTTGGCATGTACAATACTTCTGTCACTCTTAATCTACTAATAAAGTTATGAATGAAGTTATTCAACAAACAAGATTCAGTACTGTAGCGCGGGGAGAAGAAGCAGCACAGCCACCACTTAAAATGCCTCGCTTGCGCTGTCGCTTGTGTGTGTGCGTCTTTGTGTATGTGTAAGTGTACGAAGATGCGATCGGAAATTTTTGTCCTTTGTACAGGGAGTTTTGTAGTCGGGTATACTCGACTACAGCATTCTTAATTGTTTGAATGTTGTCTCAGACGGTTTTTGCCATCGATGCTTTTAAATAGCAAAAGTGGCATTTAAGCGAAAAGGAGTGAAGTTCCTTTTCAACTGAGTGACAAGTAAGTTTCTACTATAGTTAGCCCATAGGTTACGACAGTTTAGCAAGAAATTACATTAATATACATATCTTACACTTTGAATTTTTGAATGTCTGGCTTCGAATGAGAGGGTTCGCCACAGTCGACCATATAAGTTTTTCCATCAAACTAGTTGAAAATGCCGAGCAGTTTTTGCTTCGCTACACCAGAGTGGATTATGGGTGGGGGTATGAGACGGCTGGATCGACATACTTACAACATGCATACGATGTATGAGAGCCTAAAAAAATGGAGCTCTCGCTCCAATTTCAATTTGAACGTCATTTTGTATCATTTACCGTTTAACACGTTTGTATGGTTGCTCTAAATGTAAAAGTCGAATTTGTAGCAGAGGCAATCAAAAAGAAACAAAGAGAAACTAGCCAGAGAAAGAAAGAGTGAGAGACAGAGAGAAACAGACGGCGTGCCGGAGAGTTTCCATCGAATTTTGCACGCACATTTGAAATATTTTAGTAAATTTGTACGGCGAACGGAAGCGGCAGCAACTTTTATCACGTATTGACGGTTGAGTGCCCAGGGCCTGAAACTCTTCACCATTTACAACTACCCCCCACTGAACTATTACCCTTCCCTCCCTCCCTACCACCCTCCCACCACACTTCATAAGCAATCCCCTCACTTGGTTGCATAGGATGCGCAGCAGTTTTCACGTGCAAAAGCGTTGAATTGCAACTCAAAGTTTCTGAAGCAGCGCTGTCGACGTCGCTGCATATGAAAAAACAACTTTGCCTTTTTCGGCTTGAGTGCCAACGCGTCCGAAAAAGACGTTAGCTGTTCTGAAAGCCATTCCTCCGAGAGTTCAAAGTTTCCCGCTGCTTAGAGCGCCAAGCGTCCATTAAATGTTGTTACTGTGCTCGTAGTTGTTGGCTATGGCGAGTATTTGGCCTATTGTGCTCCAACCTAAACGCGGCAGTCACTTTGTTGGAAAAGAAAACGCTTAAATGAATTGAGCTCAAAGTGGACGGCGATGGCGACTTTGTTTGCTCCTTTATTTCCGAAAAGTATATATTCTCCGAAAGTTGGTCCTGCCCATATGACCAATAGACAGAAAGGATGACACGGAGTGGGGTGGCCGGGAAACCAGTTGACTTCACGACTAATGGCAGTTAGCAGTTTGATACAAAAGCTTATACATATATTTTAACTATGCAGCTTGCAATTATTTCAATTAATTCATTATGTGCCTGATTGACTTGCACACAGAAAAAAAGATCTGGCAGAGCAAGGACCGAATCGAAAAATAAAAAGGTCGACAGGACGATAACTGCACAGTTAATTGGCTTCCCACACGCAGCAATCAAAACTTTCCACAACTAGCTAAGTGGATTGATTAAAAAAATCGAATACTCGACTACCTCCAACCCTATAAAGTGTATAAATTCTTAATCAGCTTCAACAGTTGAGTCGATAGAGTACTGTCCGTCTGTATGTTAGTCTATAACATTTATTAGTATGAATCCGCATATCTCAGAATCTAGAAGAGAACAATTTCGTTTTTGATTTCGAATTACACTCCTCGCTCGGTTTTCGGTACATGTATAATTTACCTTACATTTCACCAATATCTTCTGTGCGTCCTATACGACCGCTATAAAATATATGCATGCATACAAATATGTATTTAAGGTTTGACTTTAAGATATAAGGTAGGTTGTAAAGCTACTTTAACGTTAATCAGTAATTTTAGATAAACTTGATCTGCGTATGGTATACATAAACACTCCAAATATGAACTTCATAGCTCTCACATTCACTGATCCCTTCTCCTTCATGTATTTCGGACAGACAGACAGTCGGATAAGGCTTTGTAGAAAAATATACAAGTATATACTTTACTAAGTAGTTGGTTATACCACAACCTTGCCCGACGAAAATTACGAGTAAAGTGTATTATATTGTACTTTCCTTAACCGTAGGAAATACACATTACCAAAATTCAGAAAAATTAAAAGAAAAGAAACAAGTAAAAATGCTAGTATGCTCCACTTCAAAGCTCCCTGTACCCAGGTAAAAAATTTCCGATCGTATCTTCGTACACTTACACATACACACACAAACTAAAGTAGCAATATCTACGTGCGAAATGAATAAGTTAAAATCGCCTTATTCAGGAAGTCTGAGCCCAAGCATATCATGAAACCTTGCCTACTCCTCAAAGTAATTTCTGCATGCCATGCAATGCCAACTCTTTCGGCTTTGAAACTTATAAGTGCGACTGTAATCGTCACATTGCTTATCAAATTAAAAGTGCAACTTGTCATTTGTCCGAAATAAATCAGCTGTTCGGCTTGTCTTCATGCATATTCAACGCAGAAAGTGAAAAATATGCGCATAGTGGCAGAAGAGTGGAGAAAGCAAAGTAGCATATCAATAGGCAGATAGTTGCGATAAGTTTGTACGATTTGGATCAATTGGAGTATGACTTGGATGCGCAGATGGAAGAATTGTACAATGAAATTGGGAGTGCGCAACTGTGAAGTGCACAAACTTCACTGCTCCAAAAAGGCGGTGAACTAACATATGTGGAAATGTGACCATTTCAAGAAGCCACAAATAACGAAATTATACAGAACTGGGAACAGAGTATTCTGCAGTCGGGTGTGTCTGACTGCAACGTTCTTGGTTGGTTTTTGTATTTCTAACGATTGACGAAGAAGTCAATTCCGACCGTGAAAGTGGGAAGAGAATATTTCGCAGTCGGAAAGCTTCCAACTGTAACGTTCTGAATTGCTATTGTTTATCGTTGGGTGGATGATTAAGTTATTATTATTACTATATTAGTTTATGTTCGCGCCGTTGAAGTCGACCTGTTGTCAGTGGCAACTTCATGATGTACAATTAATGTGAAAACCGTTCATCTGAATGGGTTTTTTAAGGGCATATCATTGGTGTACTCGTAATGGATATTGCTCACAAGTGTTTTTGCTGAAGCGACGTGTGCACTGCAAAAAAGAAGAGTAAAAGTGAACAGAAGAGAAGAAGTACCACAAGAACATTGTAGTCGAAAGTTTCCTACTGCAGAAAGCTCTGTCTGTTTCCAGTCTGGTGTATTTATTTAACTCTGTATAAACTGAGGGTAAACTGAGGGTATATACTAATATGTCTGAATACTAGTTTAGTTGCACTAGCTTCAAGGTTGTCGAAAAAAAATTGTTCATACATACACTTTTTTTTCCAACATTTATTTTTGTTCAATATTTCACTTCAGGCCGTGAAACTCTGATATGAATTTACGCGTACAAGATGCGGATTTTTTTTAATTAATAGCCACCGCTGCAATATATGGATCCATTTGTTTTAGGCATAACGAACAGCGTTCAGCAAGGGTTTAATTAGTTATTTCGAGAGTTTAATTAGTTATTTTGCTCACATTTGTATTAAAATTAATGCACACTCTCAATTCAGCTTTGCTGATTACACGATTAACGATATCACAATGCACGCAAAATACAACCCTGCAAGCATGCAGTCGTAAAGTGACAAGGCAAAATGCGCGTTTATGCCTCACGGCAAGATGCTCGTGAAATATTGCCCCACTAAAATTAGTCTCGCGTAGACCATCTCTTTAGTGGCACCGTATAATTAAACCTTGCTACATCTATGATTCTTTAAAGCTAAATTTTGCGAAATTTAGGATTGTCCTCGATACACTCTCCAGGGAAGTGTGTTATAGGATCCCAGATGGTTGAGTCTGCTTCTTATAAGTGCTGGGAAAGTACAGAGGTGATGTTTCATGGTTTCCCTGCACTTTCTGTAGTTGTTGTCGTTCACAAAGGCGAATTTTGTATATTGTTTATCTTAAATCTTAATGTTTTTTCCTCAGTGCAATTTTGTACATGTGCATGTTTGTTGTGTACGTACATAAGTGCCAAATATTGCTTGCCCTTGGCAAATTGTTGGTGATGCAACGCCCACAGGCTCAGCACAGGCATATCCCAATTGTTGTGTTGCAGTTCAAAGTGCATTCCATTTCAACTTGTCTGCCTTGTGTGAATGATATGTGTGCAGCAGCCACCTACCCACACGGACAGACAGACACACAAACAAACCTCTCGCCGCCTGCCCGCATGTCCCCTTTTCTCAACTCCCACTGGCATCGGCGAAGCGGCGAGGCGCAACGCGTGAGTCCTGAAATTTATGCTGTAAGCGCGGCATGCAAATAATGTTAATTTAAATGCGAGTATCATTGGCAGCAGCAGCAGCTACAGCAGCAGCATCACCAACAACAACAACAACCAACAAACATGCATGCTGCACTGTGGCATATACAACTCATGCTGTCATACAGCCAGCCACACACATACAAGCGAAAGTCAACAGAGGCCAGGATGGCGATCAGGACTCCCGACGGCCATGCCAGTTGTTTTTTGGATAGCCGTTGTGCCCAGTACCTAAGATAAAGACAGAGTATTGTTAGTAGTGTCTACGCATTAAGCAAGGATGATACACAATTGAGCAAAATAGGCAAATCCCTTTTAACACTCTAAGTATATTATTATTATTATCAATAGGATGTATGCGTAGTGTGATGTATAAGATCTATAGTACCCCCTTCTAAGCCTAAACTTCGCTTACGCACCCAGTCTCCTGCAGCTATGCAACGATTTTCGTCGGTTTGAGATTTCCTATGTCCCCTGTCTTTCCCAGGTGCCTAATCCTTCTTATAACTAGGATCTTCTGTTAGTTTATGCAAGTTCGCAAAATCTGCATCTCCCGCTGCTCAGAATTCCTCGTTTACTTGGGAGGCCTCTCAGTCTATAGTTTCCCGTCAAGAGACCAGTATTCTACGCGTACCTTCTCCAACAATTTTGCATTAACTAATTTCCACAAGATTCTTTTACCAAATTAGAACAGAATCGGTTCTGCTCCCATTTCCGAAGCTGATCAAATATTTCCAAGTCGCAATTGCTAGCTGTTATGAATTCCAAACACCGATCGTGTTGGAAAGTTTTCCCTTTTTACAAAACCGACTAATTCATTTGTAAATACTACAGCAAAATCTTAAGCGATTTGGAATACAAATTATTCGGAAATGAAAACAACCGTCTAAATATTTAATCAAGCTTCTGAATTATAAGCGGCTTTTAGTTTGGAATAGTATTTTGAGTATTACCTTTTTATAGAGAGAGCATATCTTAGGAATTGTACCAGCTACCAGCATGTGTATATGTTTTTTTATATGTATATGTATATTTTTATGTATATGTATATGTATTTCCATATACACATACTCTCTCCCTACTTCTGTATAGCGTTCAATTGTTGGTTGTTGGGTTTTTTTGGCCCAATATAGACATACATGTATTACAACTGTTGTTGTTGTAGTTGATGGTGGTGCTGACGGTTGTTTGTTTAAAAGTGTTTTTCATGTCACACGAAATTTAAAGCGCAATTAAATTTTGTGGCATAGACAGGAGCTATTATAAACTGCAGCTATCCCCAACCAGAAGCGTCAGGTGTGTGCGTTTGTGTGTGTATGTACATGTACATGTATGTGTGTGTGCGTGTATAATGTGTTGCATATGTGACTAGCACTGTGTCCTGTGGCTGTTGTTGCTCTCCTGCGCTTGCGATTAAGTTAAGTAATAATGATGATAATGATGTCGATGCACGCGAATGTGGCGATAATTCTGTTGTTAATGCTCATAATACCTCCGAGGGGTCCGCACGGCAAGGGACCTCCTCAAGCAAAAAAGCTGCCAACAAAATTGATGCGATGTCTTACCTTCCACTTAAGCGCCTTAGTTTGGAATATATTTATAGGTTCATATACATACTGTGTACACTATATATGTATGTGTATGTGTCTTAATTTATGAGAGTACCTTCATATATTTAGAAACATTGCATGAGACCAATCCAATCTTACCGTGACATAGAAAGTAAACTAACTAATGTCGTGATTTACTTCACTTCAAAATAAATAAATTGTGTGAATTCGGTCATATAATCTAATTGAATACATAGTATAATCATCTTCGATAGGTAGGAGAGCGTGTTATAATATTGATGACGACTTTTCAGACCCAGCATCAATTTTCTATTAATATCTATATGGGAAATTAAGTTAATGTATGAAAAACTTTATTGTTTATAGTGGTCTGTACTGAAGTGTACAACTTTTCTGCGCCTGCAATGCAAGAGCTGCTCAGAGCGGCAAGGGAGAGAAACTTAACCTTGTAGATGCTGCACGCGGCCCCTTGAAGCAAAAATTTACTGCTGTACCGCAGGGGCCAACCACTCTACAAACCAAATTTCTTGCTTCCAATATTTATATTGTAGATATAATTTAATTAGTGTAAGTTAATAAATGATTTAAACAATAAGAACGGCTATCTTCGGAGTGTCAAAGCTATATATCTAGTAGCAATGTTTTTATACAAATCTTAATTTTCGTCTATTTGCTCCTATATGGATATTATTTGATTATACTAATCATAAAACCCTCACTTAGTTTGAATGTAAAGCAGAACTTGTTTTATACAAAAACTAATTTTTCACCCGATCCTATGGCAGCTATATGTTATAGTGCTCCGATTTAGACAAAATTTAACCAGATTGTATAAACTCTTTAGAGATTTGGTTTGGGTAAGTTTGGTAAGGATACATCCATAAACAAAAAAAGTTTTTTATACAATAACAGTTGTCGACCGATTATTCCTATGGCAGCTATATGTTATAGTGGTCCGATCCGTCCTTGTCCGACATATATACTGCCTGCAGCAAAAAGAAGGGTCTGTGCCAAGTTTCATTACGATAGCTCTAAAACTGAGAGACTGGATTGTATAGAAACAGACTAACAGAGGGACATCGTTATATCGTCTCGGTTTTAAATGCTGATCAAGAATATTTATACGTTGTGGGGTCGGAAACGTCTCCTTCAGTCCATTACACATTTCGAGACAAAATAAAACTACCATCTGATATGGTATAAACAACACAAACACATAATTAATGAATAATAGATGCTTGACTCGGCTCCAGAGCCGTGTCTCAGAAGCTGCTACGTTACATTTTCTAGATTGATTACGCCTTCTAATTAAATTCTGCTGATTTGAACCCGGCCAAACACAATGGGCAGCAATTGGCCAACATTTTGGGGGGCATTCTGCTGCTGCGTGTTAATTATTGTCGCGTATTGTTGAATATCTGGTTAGTCAACTAAAATGTGTGCCCGTTTGTGAATCCGTTTCATTTAACGCAATGTGCAGTTTCTGAAACTTAAGCACGCCTTAAACCATTTGCATTTTGAACCATTTAAATGATCAATCTGTCTGGTGACAGAGAAATCCCAGCTTGACAGCAATAACAGTCAAGCCCGCACAAGTGGGAGTTCTGCCATCTAAAACATGTGGACCTTGCACACACACATGACATTGACACTCCAAAATATTCATATGGAAAATCATATGAATGCAGCTGGTGGCTTCCGACTTCTATATAGGCTGGAAATAGGCGAGGTAAAAATATTTTTGGTCCAATCTTACAAGGAGCTTATAAACAGCTTGGGGACTCTGGCTTTGCGTTTACAAGCATGGCTTTTACAAACATCCCTTCCAAATTTCGCTGCTCTAATGGTGCCAGACAATGATGTGTTTATAAGGATCCGAAGGACACTGCAAGCCCAATGCATTTCATAAAAAACTTTGTATGACTTTACATTGCAGATAGTTTTGTTGCAACTTATGTCAGCTGCAAGTAGCTGCTCCTACATTTGCTGCCAGAAATAGCACAATATGATTAATTGAATTTATAGCTCAAGTCTAAAACTATGTTTCTTCAAATTCTTTTTGGGCTCCACCTCATATTGGTTAGTCAACCACCCAACTCGCCTGCATATGTTGAACAAACTTGATCGCACCAGAGGGCTTGGCAACCAAAGGAGCAACTTAACAGACCAGCAATGCATCCGAGTACACCAGCCAGCACCCTGAGAGCTGTCACGAAATTTCACGACAAAATGAAACGAGGATCCACAAAAGTAGGCAACACAAAATGCTCGAATGGCACTTGCTCGAACTTGCTTGATTGTGTGTGCATATTTGTGTGGTTTAGTGTTCAGTGTTCTGTGTGTTTTGTGGTGTTGCTTGCTCAACTGATCTGGCGGTCTCGGTGCTTGCTAGCTGTCAAAATACCAAAAATAGCTGCCAGCACTAGACAACCGATAGGCAAACAACATGACAAGGAACACAAGGGCGCAGAGGAGAGCGGGGCGATGATGCACGCCAAAGCGCAATGTGGCTAATTACTTTCGCAAGTCAAGTTATTAGCGTGATTACAAAGCCAATGCATGCAGGGCCTGACAACAGCAACAGCAACAACAAGTGGCTGCCTGGCGTCCTTGCAAGGCAACAACAGCAATGACTGGAGTCAGCTGCCAGTAACAACAACATTAAAAGAAAAGAGCTTACATAGAAATTAACGGGTCACAGCGGGCCAGGAAGAGCGCCTATTTCACTGGCGGTGCATTATGGAAAATGTGCCCATTTTTTTGGCATTAATTCAAATTTTAAAAGTACTCCAATGAACGAATTTTTTTACTCCCTGTACCCATGAAATGGGCAAAAAGGGGGTATTGGATTTGTCCAAAAGTATGTAACAGGCAGAAGGAGACATCCGACCCTATAAAGTATATATATTCTTAATCGATCAAAACGTTTCACAGCCACACTTTTGAAGATATAGCTTTGGGATTTAACATGTACAATACTTTAGTCACTCGTAATCTACTGTCCAAATTTCAAGTCGATCGGATAATAAACAGAAGCAGCACAGCTACGACTTAAAATGCTTCGCTTGCGCTGTCGCTTTTCTGTCGCTTTTGTTTGTTTATGCATAAATGTACGAAGAAGCGATCGGAAATTTTCGACCTGGGTACAGGGAGTTTTGTAGTCGGGAATACTCGACTATAGCATTCTTACTTGTTTTATTAATGCATTAGGAATAAATCAAACTAAAATGTTACATACCAGAAATGTTAATATTGCGAACAGATGTTGAGCTGTTAAACACAGCTGTTTCGACAGAAAATCACAATGTTAGGGTATGTTCAATTTTTAGGCGGTTTTCAAATGCCCATAACTTCAAAGGATATAGCTTTTGATAAGATAATAATGATTGAATTTAATGTGTGACTATTGTATTTTGCCAACAGCAGATAAATTGTCAAAAAGTAGCTTCTTTTATAATCAATTTATAGAGTTAGAACCTTCTCTCAAAAACACATTTTGTGAATATATCTCAACTTTGGATAGAGCTACAAGATTTTGGAAGAGCCATCAATTTGGTTTAAATGCAGTTAATGTCAAGTTCCACTTTTCGCCACATTTGGGGATAGTCTGAATTTCTCTAATTCGGAGTTATTTGTATTGTGTAGACACCAAGATGGTCGATCTAATAAGCAAAATTTGGTTTCAAATGGTTCAAATGTGAGTATATAAATAATTATAAAATTATAAGTATAATTATTTAAAGCAAAAAGTTAATAAACATACACATCCAAGCAAAACAGTATCAGACATTCGTTTCTCCTTGAAAGCAAATTGATGCTTGAATAACTTCTGTTTTAATTAATTGATCTTAATGAAATTTTCAGTATAGTTGGAAGACGTGATAATTTACACGTAGTTCGATAACTAATAATAATTAAATCTTAAATTGTAACTGATATATTAAAAAAAAAGGTGTATGTGGGCCGTGCCATGCCCACCTTTCTCAGTCGCACTTCCTATTGATATTATAAGCCCAATGCAAAAACTAGCCCAAAAAATCTTGTATCGTTTTCAAACTATTAATTAATTTCAAAAAAATGTGCAAATTTTCCATAGTGCCATGTGGTTACAGCGAGGACACGAGCACAGTCATGGGTACAGCAACAGCAACAGGAACAGCCACAACCACAACCATCATTTGCAGTCGGGGCAGAGACAGTGGCAGTGGCTCGTAATAATAATAATCTATATGCAAATAGGCGTGGGCAAAACAGTTTAGTACCATTTAAAAGCCTTTAAGACAACATACTCGCTTAATTTCTACACCCCGTGTAGACCTACTTAAAAAGTTTCAAATCAATACGAAAATAAACACAGAAATTATGCATGAATTTAAATTCCTTGCTATGTGAATGAGTATTGTGTAACTAGAATCACACGGGAAACCGAATATCGGATCTACGTACAGGGTGTCTCGTAGCATACTTTCATTTCATCTAATGCTTGTATTGAAACCTTAGTATTTGCATATTAAGCATGCGGCCTTACCTAATAATTGAACTTATATCGAACACCTTTGTACAATACAATTTATTTTGGTGCATTGAATCTTGAAGCTATTGTCTTGTGAATCTCGAATAACTAATTGTATAGATAAATACTATTGTATCTTAAATGTAATTCTTATCATTAGCAATACTTTAATTTATCGTATATCTATACAACTTTGTAACCTAATAGTTTCTTTTCGTAATCTTCAAATGTGGTTAGCATGTTAAAATACATTATTTAATTATTAGTTGGAAATGCATCTACAACATATAATATTGTCTTTAAAAACCTGTTAACACCTATACTTTTTTTTTTATATTGACGAATAAAAGAACATGCAGAACAAATACAATATTACACTCTGTTCCATAACATATTTTTATTTTAAAAAAGGGGGGGCTTTTGACTTTGTGCAATGTCCGTCTGGCTGCCTGGCGTATGAACGCACTTTTTCTCAGCGGCCGACCAAACTTGGCACACATGTTGGTGTATACCGTCATGTCAATAAAGTGTCAATGTCGTCCCAAAACGAAGCTATATACCCTTGCAGCAAACATAATTCCTGTAGAAGCTATATAATAATGTGCTCTGATTGTGATAATATTATAGGAAGTCGTATAAAGTATAATAAGCCTCGCAAGTGTTGAGTTGGGAAGTAATATTTGCATATGAAATACGTTTTTTATGCAAAACTCGTTTTTCACTCTATCGTTCCTATTGCAGCTATGTGATATGGTCAACCGACCTTCACCAAATTTTGTTAGATTGTCAAAAACACGGTTTAGGTGACTTTGGTTACGATATCTTAAAAAACAAAACAAAATTTCATACAAAAACACAGTTTTCAAGCGTGGTCCAATTTGGCTGGTTCCGACTTATGTATTGCCTGCGTCAAAAGAAGGTTCTGGCCAAGTTTCATTATGATAGTTTTAAGACTGAGATACTAGTTCGCATAGAAACAGACGGACAGAGAGACATCGCTATATCGACTCGGCTATTGATGCTGATTAAGAATATACATATATACTTTGTGCAAGAATATAATAAGGCTGCACCTAATATTATTCAAGTCAAATCTTAGAGAAATAAATCTAACTGAAAGTGGTGTTTTATGGGCTTGTCCGATTACAGCTTAAACGCCCCTCGCACTTTAGAGCCTAACAGCCTCGACTGTTTTTTTCGGCTACCATTTTCTTGATTGTTGTACAATAGCTTGTCATAATTGCAGCGGTAGTTGCTGGACAAGCTGATGTTGTGCTGGCTGGTTGTACATACTTCCAGTTGGCAAGAGGCCTGTCACGAAGGCAGCAATTGCCAGCTAAATGGGCATCAGCAACGTAATCATCAACTGCAGCAGCGGCAGCGGCAGCTAAGCGACCTCATAGCTTTACGGAAGCTGTGCCAGTTTTGATCCTGCGAAGGATGCGGTTTTTAGCAAGCGCAATTATCCAGGGCAACCAGGACGAGTGGACTGGCAGGAAGGAAGGAAGCTGGATGACGACAATAATCTAGCAACGCTGCGACAGCAGCGACAACAGTAGCAGATAACCGCAAATAGTTAAATTGCATAATAGTTACAAACATTTTATTTCCATTTGGCCGGCAAACGGAACGCGGACCAATACCAGACCAGGTCCTGCAACCAAACTTTAGCCCCAGGATGTTGGCGCGCTTATCTGCGCTCGTCCGTCTGCCTGTGCCTGTCTGTCGGTTTTTCTGTCTGTGTTAATGTTTGTTAATTTTTAGCGCCACATTACGGAGTGCCCACCGAAATATGCAAATTTCTACAATGGAGCAAAGCTAACTAAATTTTGCGGGCTGTGGTATTCTTGTTGCTGCTGCTCCTGTTTTTGTAAACATGGCATTCGCAATTGCAACAAATTGGGCATTTTACGAGTACATTCCATTGCATACCATTGCGAGCGCTGTTAAATTCTGATTTTGCTTTTGGTGTCATGTTAATTTGCCATGTGTATGCAGCTCATCCACCACGTTTCAATTACCATGCAAATTAATTTCGAACACTCAAGCGCAAGTTAAAATGCATCATTATAAAATAATAAGTACAATCTGCTTAACTTGTGTTTCAATCAGCCCTCTTCTGTTGATGACTCACATTGAATCTTTCTCAGTTTCTTGGCAACACCCAATAGCACTTCTAAGTATAATCCGAAAGAGCTCAACCAAGTGATTCTCCTGCCAACATGTAAGCCAGCGCAAACTGATTTATATTCCTATGGTGATAGATATCAAACGGCAGCTAAGATTGCCCCACAAAACGCATCACATAGTATTTTCTTATTGAAAAATATGCAAACGCTGCAAATGCTGGAAATGCAGATGCAGAGGCACTGACAGGGAAGGGGCACAAGCAGAGGCTGAGGCAAAGACAATTTAACGCATCGCCGCGTGAAGTGTGCCACAGTATAAGGAGCAGCTTGGGAAGAACGGAAAATGCAGACAAGTTGAGCTGCACTTGCCTTTACCTGCAACCTGCAACTCTCGAACTGGCTTTCTCAGGGCTTTACCAATATACACAGCCGGGACGGGCAGGAGCTGGGTAGCTGCCAATGAAAAGCATTTTAATAGGCTTAACGGCGGCTCGTTCCAATCAGTTCTGTGACTAATCTGACCACTTATCTTGAATCATCAATTTGAATAATAATAATGTGCATTACTTCAGTAACGACTGTGAGCGCTGAGAGCTTTTATATACTTATATGCACGATCCAGTATGTGAAGATATACTTTGAACATTGAATGTTTTTTATATGTATACAGAGACAATTTTTGAGCACAATGTGTGATTTACTTAATCACAAGTTTGAACTTTGACGGTTGGATATCAGCCAAGGGCTTTATGACCTTAATTGTAAATTTTAAAGCACAAATTGAACCTTAAAAGAGCACAGTCAGTGATTATGAAAGCATTAATTGAACCTTGACAAAGAACAGTCAGTGATTATAAAAGCACAATCCATGATAAGCAAAGTACAGTCTCTGATTTACTCAGGGAATAAATTGTCCCTTAGCAATGGTTCACAGATAGAGAAAGCCAAAGCATTTCGTCTTAAATCGATACGAATCGATTCAATAACGGCACGATCCTAAAAATACTCAAACTAAGACCAAAAATCTTGATTCAAGTTGCAGTTTTTTCAGTATCGAAAACCTTGATTTTAGAATATTTTGATCCCAAAACGGCTTGAATTTTAAGATTACAAATAAAAGAAGTAAGAATGTTCTAGTCGAGTAAATCCGACTACGAAACTCCCTGTAACCAGGTCTAAAACTTCTAATCATATGTTCGTCCACTTACACATGCACGCACACAAGCACAAAGCCGCACACACGCGAGCCACTGCGTAAGCGAGGCATTTTAAGTCGTGGCTGTGCTTCTTCTTCCCCCCTCGCTCCAGTACTGAATCTTGTTTGTTGAATAACTTTCGTGTTTATTATCCGATCGATTTGAAATTTTGAAAGTATATTAAGAGTGACTAAAGTATTGTACATGTCAAATCCCAAAACTATATCTTTAAAATTGTGCGGGGGAACGGGCGGAGATATCTGAGATCAGAAACAAACTTGATCTGCGTATGGTATACAGGAACCTACATTCCAAATTTGGTGTCTCTAGCTCTTATAGTTGCTGAGATCGACGCGTTTATACAGACGGACATGGGCAAATCGAAATCTCTTTTGATACTGATCAAGAATATATATACTTTACAGGGTCGGAGATGTCTCCTTCTGCCTGGTACATACATTTGTACAAATCCAATACCCCCTTTTTACCCATTTTATGGGTACAGGGAGTAATACGGACGCACCCGACTGAAGAATACTCTGTTCCCAGTCCTGTATAATAATTTTTTTTGTGTGTTCGGAAAAAAATTGCGCTCTTACGGACAGACCGACAGACGGACATTTCGCAAACCAATATACTCTTTACCTTCGGGAACAGAGTATAAAACCTGACTAACCGGTGACATTTGTGCAGCCCAATCGACTTCCCTATTATAAAGTTGGGTGGAACTGTCGAACAAAATGGTTAAATATATATCGGGAAGTATAAGAAACTTGTATGAAATTGAACGTGAAAGTGAAGGAGAGATAAAAATCCGATTTCAATAAAAATTGATCAGCATATGTAGAACATAATGAAATTTAAATTTGGTGACTATGGTTAAGGTATGTTCATAAACAAAAAAGTTTGTCATACAAAAACATAGTTATTAACCGAGTATTCCTATGGGATGTATGTATATGATATAGTGATCCGATCCGGCTGGTTTTCAAATATGTATTGCCTGCGCCAAAAACAAGTATCTGTCCCAAGTTTCATAAACACAGCCTTAAATTTGAGCGATAATCTTAAATGAAAGCCGACGAACTGGCAACATTTTCGCACTTGGACTGCGTATTATTTTATATGTACATATGGCACATAGAGAGGACCAATATATCTCAATCGTTGCGTCACGCAATTTTCTACTAGATACTAAAGTGGATTTTACTTCTGATTTCATTTACACCCATACAATAAGGTTTTCTGAAAAAAAAATCGTTGATTTTCATAAATTTTACAAGCGCGTTGGATCATGTGACGTCGCGCTCTCGCGTCGCCAAATAACGGCGACTATCGGACATACGCAACCTTCTGTCTCTCAACCGTTGACTCTGCCTAGCCTTGCAATAGATCTACGGTAGACGCTGCTGCTCGACATGTGTTTGGCGGTTAATTCTTTAGTGTAGCGCACCCATATAAAGACTACGTCAAAATGTCTGACTTTGGTCTTAAACGACGCGTCTGAAAATAAGAAAGCAAATTCTGTCAACAGAACAGGAATGTATTGTGGAAATAATGAAATGAATGCAAATACAAATTGACCGATATGCCAGTATCGACACGATAGTTGTTCGTTTTAGTGTTGGGAAACATCAATCATTTGCTAGAGTTGTCAGACTTTTCACCGCACAAATTTGAATTTGTTAATAATAGCTTAAAATAAAATGTGAATAGCCCATTTAATATAAATCTACTTTTTATTTTAAGAATTATTTTTCTTGCACACAACAGTTGATCATTGCTCACCTTTGTTCCACTTCATCGATAAAAAAAAAAAAATTACTAAGACTGGTAGAGCGAATGGCAACATTTGTAATGAATGCTGGCGAACTGATCATATGGGGCGTATGGAATTTTGCACAGGCATGAACTGAACGTTTAGTTTGAATGTAGAAAATGGTGACGATCGTGTCGAATGTGTTGGAAAGACCTTGAAGAGAAGAAAAATGTATTGATATGTTGAATGCAACCTATTAAACAGATCCGATAAGTTATTGTTTTTGATAGATCGCATCTACAACGGTAAATGCGGTAGCGATTTATTAATTTTTCGATGCAGAAAATCGATCTATTTTAAAGGTCTCACATCCCCAATGTATGTGTCACGTTGTCGTTAACACTTATTCGTTACTTATACAGGGTATCGCTCTAGATCAAGATGCCTACATGGTATGTTGTAGTCTTGATGCATCATTGCATCATGGTTGTAGTCACAGCAGCCAGTTGCATCTAGTTTTCTGTGTGGTTTACTGGCAATCGCAATTGAAACTTGCATGTTTGCAATGTTCAAGCCCTGCGGCTCTCGCTGATCTGAGCCTTGGCAAGGCTTGCAAAGGCCAGACTGGCTCGGGTCCGTTCAGCTCTCTCCTGCTGTCCCGATGTCCCACCGGCTGCTGACTCTGTTAGCTGGAAGCTGGTTGCTAGTTGCTCGCTTGAATTGGCTTGACATGCCTTTGGCGTGCCGCGTGCCCGCATGTTGAATGAGGGCTCAACCTTTCAACCGGCCTGGCCTGCCAGTTGTCAGTGGCCAGCTGCCTGCTGCCAGCCGCCAAATGGCTGTGAGCCAAAAGTGGGTGGATAGTGCTAGTTAAATATATATATTTTTGGCAGCGACTTGGCCACAATTACAATATCTTAATAGGGCCAGCACCCACGCAAAGTGAGAGGGGTTCTGATAAGGCCTAGCCTGTAGCTTTCGCTTGATTAGTCGCGAATGATTTTGTTGAATTCGTTGGACCCAAGGTTGAGCAGCGTTTTCCCATTTGTTTGGCAGCATCATCAAGCGCTGCGTTGCAAAAATATTCACGGCATACTTTCAACATGATATGCTTGTTCTTATTACCAACCATTTTGTTGTTGTTATTGTTGTTGTTGTTGCTGCTCGTTTTTTGGCATTGGTCCTAGCTATTAAATTTGTGGTGTCTGCCTTGGGCTGATTTGCAGCAAAAGCAGCGTTAGAAGTTTTCAAGTATTCCCTCTTCGAATTTCCTCTAGCACCTCGAGTCCTGAGCAACATGCACACACACACACACACACACACACACACACACACACACAAACACACACACAAACACACACACAACGAGAATTGAGTTTTGGTTAACTTTTTAAAAAGCGCTTTAGTGTAAAAATGCTCTGTTGGGCACCACAGCGAAAGTGAGCGGGCGGTGAGCGAAGGGATGGGGGAAGGGGCTCAAAGGACACGGGCGGGCTGAGGGGGTAAATTTTCTGCATGGCACGCTCGGCCAAATTTAAATACGCAAACTTTACCTGGCTGCGACGTGGGGTGGCTTGTAATTTTCTTTCAGTCAACTTTGAACGCGCTCAAAATGATTTGCATGCGTGCCCTCTGTCCTGGCCATGAGGCGTATTCGTAATATTAGTTTGGCACACCCAGCCCCTAAGCGTTTTGGTACGAATGAAATGCAAGTGGTGCCCTTTCACGGCTTATTTGCGAAAAATTCAAAAAATAAATAAATAAAAAACCCAAATGAAAGAGGAAATCTTTGGGAAAGTGCAAAACCACAACAAACAAATTAATGCGGCGGGAAGTAGCTGATACGGAAGAACCACCAACCGCCAGCCAAGCAAACAGCACAACCGCAACAAAAAGAGGTACGAATTCCCCAGTGGGGAATGCTGCACTGGGAGTAACCCAGTACTCAGCTCTAAAGCACTCTAATTCATTCTCACATGCATTCACGATCGTAAGTTCAAGTACGTAAATATTTATATGGCAATATAAGGACGCACTAGCTTCAAGCAGTGCACTGCTTGACTTTAATTAAAAATGAATAAATTTTGCAGTGTAAGGGTACAACACAAACACACTCTAATTAATTGTTTGATAAAATAGTTTTTTATACTTTATTATTTTGTCAATTTGTATTTTTGTAAATTTCCCGGTTATAACAGAGTATTCTGTTCTTTTCTTGAATCGGTCTCATCTCTCATAGCTTACTCTTCTTCTTATTCATTTTGCGTTCCCAGACTGCTAGCTTACACGATGTATTATGGGTATTCCTCTGTTGGCTTAAATTTAATATACATATATCTTTAATTCTATTTTTCAAAAGTTAGTTTCAAGCCATTAGATGGTAACCAAAATAGTGTTATACAAAATGTTTTAATTTTTTCCATGCTTGTGGGTGAAATATTCCAATATCCCGTCCTTGGTATGCACTTTCGTAATAGTTGAAAACTACTGTTTAAAATTTCAACATCCTATGTTTTACGGTTTGTGCGATGATTGCCAAACAGTCTGGCAGTCACCAATCAGTCAATCAGACAGTACGAACTGCTTTATATATATAGGTTATTTCTTATCGGACGAGAATTAAACTTTCGCCTGGGAAACCCATTTACAGACCAATGAGATTTTCCGAAATCGGTCAAGTTATTATTCGTATATTTAGTTCTTTTATAATTAGATGGAAGACGGTTGGAAGTTTCATTCAATACAATATCATGAGTTTTCCACTCTTGTGGGTAGAGTTTTCAAAAATCGCATCGTCAAAAATAGAAACTTATGTGACAAATTCGGTCAAATTAGTTTTACGGCCTCGTAAATAGTTATGAACCAAAAAAATGGCAAAGCACCCAAACAGAATTTGTTAAAAACCCAAGCGTATTTTTTCTTAGCTCCCCTTACTTGCAAAATCTAATTATTTTAATTCAATCTCTTAGCCTTGTCCAATGTAGCTGTACGTGTGCTCGTTTATACATAAATGAGTTTTCATGATTGTACGGTTGCACATCTAGAGCTCTTGTTTTCCTTTCTTTTCCACACTGAACAGCAAAGAATTTAGTCTGCATGCTGTGCCAAAATCTCAGTTGTACCACTGAGTGGCTGGCTGCCTGCTTCACTTTGCCCCACCCAGGACAGCGGATCCGATTACTTATTTCTTTAGCTATTTTGTGCTGCTGACGTAGAAAAATGGTTTGTAATTATATGGCATGGATAATTACGCAGCGCATGTAAATCGTGGCAAATGATGTGACAGATTCTGGACATTTTCAACAATTCATTTAGTTTGGCGCATTAGACAAGAGCCAGACTGAAAGCGGAGCTCAAAGTTGAAAGTGTTCCGCAAAATTTTGCGGTTTTTTTGGTAACTACCTTTTTCATCTCTTTCGACCCTCCCTCCACCCACTACCTAACTTAGCACACATTTCATTTGTCCGTTGCCCGCTGCCAGTTTCTATATGCGGTTTAAGCCTCATTTCCTTGCACTTCCGTTCTTGGCATTCGAGCAGATAGGGCACACGTATAAATACGAGTATACATACATATATATATATACGTACAATATACTATATATATATATATATATATATACACATGGTTAGACAATGACAACTGCTTTTTGGGTGGTTGGCTACTAAAAAATGCAAAACTTTCATTTGCATTAGGTGTTCGTTAGAGAAAGAGAGAGACAGGAGAAGAAAGCCAAGGAAATCGCTGGAGGGGGGTGCCGAATTGCTGAGAATAGTAGTTGTACGGCCTTTAACTCGGGTATCCCCGGTTAGCATTGCTGTGCAATCTATTAGAGTTTCGTTTCTCTTATTTTTTTTTTGCTCTCTCTCTCTGAATTGCATAAGTAAATAACGCACGTAAATGCATTTTTGTACAGAGCCCCAAACTGAAAATTAAACAACAACAGAAGGCAAAAATAACTGAAAGCTAAATGCTGAACACGACTGATTAAATGCCCTAATATTTATAAGTTATATTGGGTTGTTCAATGAAGAATACTTAAATTATCATTAGGGAGTCCCATGATATGAATAAGAAGGGAAACGGAAGCATTTTAGATCCTAAGATCTGATCTGTCTATCTGTCTCGCAAATCGCTTAAAGCCATTTACAATCACAATTTCGAGATAATATCAAGCACATAACAAACACCAAAGTTATTCCAGAAACTGTGTATGTACATATAGACATTTAAGTAGGAATATGTGTTTGAGGATGGAAAATTTTTTAATTGGGCAAGATGCACAGTCAACTACAAATTTCTGCAGTTGATTTTTATTGTTTTAGAATGATGAAAGCAAAGAGAAGTTTTGAGACTTTTCAGAGAAATCATAAAATCCACAGCGTAAACGCAACAAAGTAAGCAAACGCAGAATAAAACTAGCCGCTTTTCAAAAGCTTCTTAATAATGTTTTTCTTCAACTGTTTTCCATTTTTAAATTCGATTGTGCATTGCTCAGTGGCTTTCTGTTGGACAAAGTCATTTTATCAAATGGTCACCTTATAATTTATAACTTTCTCGATAAAGAGTATTGGAATATCGGGCTGAGCGTAGTGTTTTCCAGTTTCGAGTGGGTCATAAGCTGGACAGGAGTTGGGCAGTCAACATTCTGAAAAACATTTTCTGCAGGCCGCAAAACAATTGTAGTACATACATATGTATGTATATTTAATAAACAACTTGTTTGTGTGGGCGAGAACTAAACTAATAAAAACAACAACAACACCAAGGGGAAACGACACAAACGACTGCTGAATGTGGAAATGCAAACTGAAGGGTGGAAGTCTAAACATACAATCGCAAGAAAAGTTTGAACGCCTTTTGTGACTTTAAAGTTTACATGCATGAGTGTGTTCTTATACCCTAGAAGAGGGTATTATAATTTTGTCTCGAAATGTGTAATGGACTGAAGCACGTGTCCGATCCAGCAAAGTATATACATATATATTCTAAATCAGCATGAACAGCCAAGTCGATAAAGCGATGTCCGTGTGTTTCTATGCGTCTC
>JBAMCL010000673.1:0-172500 GCA_037075165.1 Hirtodrosophila histrioides | reverse complement strand
AAGTGATTTAAGATATATATCGCATGTTTTTTGCAATCACCGTTCAATGAAAGGACACTTGCGGCTGCTTCTTTCTCATTTTAATTGGCTCGCTGTGTATCCGCTAACAGGTTTACCAACTTGCCTCATCTGGCTGCGGACGACACAAACATACATCATTTTAATTAAGCCAAGGAAAGCCAAGCAAGGCACAAACCACAGCAAGGAGCCACTATTGCCGTGTGCCACCCCTCCCCACCAGAGGAGTCTCTGCCACGTCGTCAGTCGGTCAATTTTGAAAGCAAATCTTTATGCAAACGACAACGGTCCCAGTCAACTTTTTAAATTCTCGATAACATATTTCGTGGCTGCTAGCATTTTCACTGACAACCGCCAATGAATAATAATAATGAATTAGTTGCGACTTTCAAACACCCTTCACGTAAAACTAGAATATTTATGTGTCACTTTTTGGGGGGGATAAGTACATCAAAACAGAAAAATTTGAAAACATCTAAGCTTTAATTAAACTTAGATTGTTATAATTAGGTCTGTTCTCATATCTGCTTTTCATTCTCTTTTGCTAGCGGATTGAACTCAAGATCAGTAAATTTGAAATCATTTTAACTTTCATTATAAATACTTAGCTTGTTATTTCTACTTACTTTTGGTATTTTTTTGCTAACAGATTGATCTGGTTTTTAAGATCTTACCTGTGAAATTTTTTTGTTCCCAATCGTTTTTATTCCCTGTACCCATAAAATGGGTAAAAAGGGGGTACTATATCTGTGCAAATGTATGTAACAGGCGGAAGGAGACATATCCGACCCTGTAAAGTATATACATATATTCTTGATCAGTATCACTCTTTCTCTAAATTAAATTTTAAGTTGATCGGAAAATAAACACGAAAGTTATTCACAAAAGAAGGTTCTGTGCTCCAGTGCAGGCGGAAGAGGTAGCACAGCCACGACTTAAAATGCCTCGCTTGTGCTGTCGCATGTGCTGTCGCTTATGTGTGTGTACAGTATGTTTTATAGTCGGGTATACTCGACTAAAGCATTCTTACTTGTTGTATTTGTGTTCTCGATTTGGATTGAAATAATAACCGATTTTTCAATCCGCAAGTTTTTATTTTATTGGCAATTCGTTTCAAACCGATTTTAGCTCGGTTTTCAGAATTGAGAACAGTTAACGATTCCAATCGATGGAAATCAGAGTTGAGACGAGCCTGATTAATAACATTTTTAGAAGCATTCACTGCATAGTTGTAATTAGCGTGCCCGTGGATGGGTTTTTGGCTTGTAATGGCTCAATAAAACAACCTGCAGTAGAGTAACGCGTAGGGTACAACCGCAAACATTGTGGCCACATTGTGTTAGTATCTAAATATTCATTTAAAATGCGTAGTTGCCTGGCGGCAACGTCAAGAACGAAACGTTTCACGTTTTGGAGGTAAAAACGTTTTACGATGAACTCGAATTGATATTTTCGGCAAACGAATTTTTGAATGTTGTCCTTGTTGTTGTTGCCCCATCGGCGGGAAGCTCATTTGCAACAACAACAACATCAGCAGCGCGGCAGCTGGCTTCAATGCCCAGCGGCGGCTGAAGCACCTGCAACGTTTCTCGATTGAATTCCGTTGAATTGTGCCCAGTGGGATGGGGGTTGTGGATTGGGGATTGGGGGTAGTAAAAGGGGGCGTGGCAGCAGCTGCGTCGCATTTTTTAATTTAAACAGCAGCCGAAAACCAAACACTAACATACACCCCCACTCACATAAAACGAGTTGTAGCGCACTTGGGGCGCCCTTGGCTTTAAGTCGAAACGGAATATACTAGTACTTTTAGCCTTTAAGACGCCCAGTTGCTCTATTTATTTCCTGTATCCATAAAATGGGTAAAAGGGTGTACTAAATCTGTGCAAATGTATATGACAGGTAAAAAACGACATTTCCGACCCTATAAAATATATATATATTCTTAATCAATATCAAAAGAGAAGGTGAAGCAGCACAGCCACCACTTAAAGTGCCTCGTTTGCTCTGTTGCTTGTGTGTGTGTATGTGTAAGTGTTTGAAGATGCGATCGGAATTTCTTGACCTGCGTACAGGGAGTTTTGTAGTCGGGTATACTATAGAATTCTTACTTCCTACTACATGCATTTTTTCCTTTCTCTGTCATTGCAAGTAAATATTTGCATGGTGGACAAATATTTGAGGTACATGCGCCTTCTTGCAACTACGGGTCAACGCAGCTTGTGAGTCAACGCACTCAGAGTACTTTCCTTTGATGGACATAACCGTTTTCAATGGGGCAGCCACTGATGCTCTAGATAGACCCGAATACCTTCAAAAGTGCTCGCACTCGAAAGCTGCTCTATCGAAAATATTAGCACCATAAAATGTTTGAAATTATATAGCATAATGCAATGAAGGAAGAATGCGTTAGTCAAGTATAGTCTACAATTTTAGTGGGGCGGGTTCCAAAATGTTGTCACCTCCAAAAACTTTCTTGAAAATAAGAACACTGGTTAATACAGTCAAAACGTAGATTTGCTCACCTTCCTCTTGCACTAATTTGTATTTAATCTATAGAAGAGCATCACAGCTAGCTCGGATATTGCTAAACCGTGGTGTGTGTTGCCCCAAGGTGGATGACAGCAACTCTGCGTCGGTCACTGCAGTATTGCAATAGGATGTTTATAGACTGCAGATGCCGGATAGGGCCCAGCCGAACACTATGTTTTGGACGACCGGCAGGACTCTATGGCTAGGCATTAGGTCGGGTTGTGAGCCGTACGTTGGTTTCTGCCTTGAGGATCACTGCCAGACGGAAGCTTTTGCTTGTCCGTGAACGGAGGAAGGTCGTACAGGCACCTTTGGGACCGATGCGGGTTACGGGTAGCCCGAGGGCCGTTGCACGATTCGCATCGATCCAACTCGTGGGACAGCATTGGTCAATTAGTGCCCGAGTCTCAATGGTCTTGACGCCATTCTCCAATAATGTAATGGCGGTTGGCAGGATTCTAATGCTCTCAGGGACAACCGACCTCGATCGGCTTACCACTGATGGCGACGGAGCTGGTGTTTGTCGTCTTGACTGCTTTCGTGGCTCGCCAATGTGCAGAAGGGTGCAGTGGTCGCGGTCGCACACCTTGCAAGAATGCTTGTGCACGTGGCAATCCGGGCAATATTTCGCTAGCACTTCTTTAATGCGTGTATGCATGCCTCTA
This sequence comes from Hirtodrosophila histrioides, assembly GCA_037075165.1. Classification (NCBI taxonomy): domain Eukaryota; kingdom Metazoa; phylum Arthropoda; class Insecta; order Diptera; family Drosophilidae; genus Hirtodrosophila; species Hirtodrosophila histrioides. Next base: position 169,288 of record JBAMCL010000673.1, on the reverse strand, counting down.
CACACTCGGCATCTATAGGCCTTGGACTTTGCGGACGAGGTAACATCTTGGTCTGAACCAAATTAGTCTTTTTAAATGGCGATGTGATGAGTACTTGGAAGAATAAAACGCCAGGATATCATCTGGTGGCTGTAGTTGGGTATAATGCATGTGTTTGTTGCGTGACAATATTATAATACCATTTCCATTGGTATAAAAAGGTAAACGTGAAATATGTTGTCTTAACTATTTGCTTGCAGAATTGGACCTCGAAAACAGAAAAATGTCGAGGCATTCTCACGCTCTAGCAAAAGTTAACCTTCAGTACTCTCCGTCCCTTTCTGTTATAGAATTCAGCCGCCTGTGTACAGTTAGCGCCTCCTCGTCAAACAGTATATGATCCATATGCAAACCTATATGCCTTGTTGGAGTGTCTGTAAATGGCAAGGACAATTGGACGGGCTGACAAAGAGTTAGGAATAAAGAGATAGATACAGAGGTAGGCGGTGGGAGGGTTGGAAGTAAAAGAGAAAAACTTCAAGTTCATATGCAGACGATAGCGTAAAAAAGTGAACTTAACTGTGCTAAACGTGCCAGTCGCTCTGAGATTCGGTTTTCGAGTCTGGTAAACATGTGTTGGAGTTTGCCAAACGTGTAATGTCAAATTCGATCGCAGTCAGGAGCATTCCTGCATGCAAGCAGCTGTTGGCCAAAAGTTTCTTATGCATTCTTGGCTGTTTAGGGCAAAGCAAATAAAAGTTTCCAAGTGTCACAACGCGGCAGACAACAGACAGCAGCAGGTGCACCTGGAGCTTCGCACCTGAAACACAAAAGGAAGTAGCGAAAGACTGCCACATGACTTGCCAACACTTGGAGACACTTGTTACCTGGCAAAAACAGCAACAGCAGCAACAACAACTACAACAACATAGGTAAGCTACGTGTTAAACGCATTTGTTGCCCTCGAAAGTTTCCAGCTGTCCTGTGGTAGAATCGGATTGGCTGCTAAGTGCATGCGGGACTTCAACTATGCGGTGATTGCGGGCTTTATTGAGTTGTGGGTCCACTAAGCGTCAATGAACATAAAGACAAAGAGCTTACGACCAGACTGAAATAAGCAAGGCCACCAACTGGGCAAGGAGACAATTTTCGAAAGCAGTTTCTGCTAGTGCGAATATAAATTTAACAGAATTTGTTGACTGCTTGAAGCGCACACCCCCTAAAGACTATAAAGAAGCTGTAGCGGCGAAGGTACCATATGAACATAATAAAATTACGCATAATAACACAAAAATTATCATAAGCGTGGCCCAGGGACAACAACAAGAACATGAGGAGTAAACAAGAATTTCACGCCGTTGCCAGCATCGTTGGCTCCATTTTTGTCATTCTGTTAGCACTCAAAAAATGAGAAGCACGTTGGCATGCCACATGCGCCGTGGTACCTCCAGCACCAAACGACTGATACATACATATGTACAATTACCTATGTACATTGTACATAAATGTCCATACTTAACAAACAAGTGCATTGCGTAAAGCTGCTCAACAATTGTATACCCTGTGTACCAGAGGCTTCCAAATATTTGGAAACAACACATTTAATAACTAACACTGAGGGCCAATTTCAACGTAAAGTCCCCTTAGCTAATTGTTAGTTAAAGTTAACTGTTTGATAAAGTACCCCAGAAGCAATTTCAATTTACCAATCGATTATTAAGTTTCTGTATCACCATGAAATGCAAATGGCAAAAATGTTAAAATTGTGCAAGTAGTGTTGCAGCCTTATATAAGAAAATTATTCGATCTCGACATGTCTACATCATTTATTTAAGCGTACCTATTATCCATATTTATACACAGCCCTACCAAATATATAGTGATCAGATTCGAACATCAGCCAAGGAATTCATTTTGGACATTTGGAATCTTCAACTACTAACGGGAATTAAAATCAAAATATGCTCGATATATTGCCATCAAAATTCCAATAAAGAATTTATGAAAAACAATGCATTCTAATTTGTAAGCCAATGAAGTCGACCACATATTACTTCATTTGGCATGTGTGAAATATGTCTCATGTCTATGAAGCACACGTAATATTCAATCGGGTTGCTACTAAATTTATCCCATATCAATATACCGGTAGATATTTATATATGTTGACTGTAACATACACCAACTGCCATTTAACTCGTCATATACTCACTTACAATACACCCTATTGGGGTTGTTGACTGCGGATCAAAAATATGGCAATAATAATGCGTATACGCGACGTAAACTCGCACATGCAAGGCAGCAAAGTGAAAGAAATTGCCGACAGCGTCTGCATTTTATGGCACGCTGTTGATATTTTTGAACTTTCTTTTTGGAATCGCGTATTAAATAATTGCCAGACACTGGCAGCACCAGCACCAGCTGCAGTAGCTGCAGCAGCTGCGGCAACAACACAGTCCGCGAATGCAACTTAAGTGCTTGATATACAATTTTCCATGCAGATTTAAGCTGACCAGCCCCATTGGCCCGCTCCAGCCGGGCTTACGGCCTTGCCATGCGTTTGTTGATTGTGGGCGTGGCATGGTATATATAAAGCATATACCATTTTTCATTTACCAACTGCATTTCAGCAATGGTCAGGACTACAGTCTGGTTCAGTTACTCGCTGGCATTGAACACTGAACATTAAATTGAACACTGAATGCTGAGTACTCAATACTGAACAGTGAGCAGTGAACAGTTAACCGCAACGCGACACAGCTCGTCTGCCCCGGCGTGTTAATGGCAGCAAATATTTATTTTGAACCGTTGATTTTGCCATTATTTTTGGCGCTGTTGCTGCATGCGTTGATTCATGCTTATTCGTTTGGTCACGTCTAAAAGACGCTGCACCTTATATACCAAAATTCCGAATACATATCCATATACGCATGCAATTAAGTTTCTTGCAAAGCCCAGCAATTGAAGAAGTGCTGCGTAATGTGGTTGCCTTTGTGGCACTTTCATATCCACACATATAAACATAGCCGTCCTTGCCCGGCGATATATTTAGATAAAATGCACTATGTTGAACTTGATTACTTTCGTTAACCGTTAGAAATACACAAATATAGCGTATCATAGTTTTCTCTTCCGTGGATGTAAACTTTCCTAATTAGTTGAGCCAAATAATTATTAATTGTGTTGTGTAGGGCTGTGACATTGATTTTGGAGCCGACCTTACTAAACAAATGATCTCACTCATTTGACTTTAACCCCCTTTTCCCGCCCATGGCGACGAGTGTAAAATGTTTTTGATGAAGTTGGAAGAATATTAATTTTTCGCAATTTGTTGGCATAAGTTCCGTGCACTGCGAAAATGTGCACCGCAGTCAGCAAAAATTCAAAAGTAGCAAATTTGACGGCAAAGTTATCCCAAGTTGATACTGTCAAATGACAACCGACCGCCACATGTATCGATAACCGATCATTATATCGATGCGCATGTGAATGTGTGTGAACGCTGCTGAGCCGATTTACCGCATATTAACATTAATGTTAATTTGTAGTAAATCTGCCCAGCAGCATTCACATTCTATTAACTTAAAAGGTACATAATTAATTAATAAAATTAAATGATTAAAATTAACCAAATCGTGGTTTCAAGAATTATTTGACTGCATCGGTTACGACAAGCAGTCTGCTTGATCTTACCTTATCAGATCAAGAAGTCTTGGGTGCTAGCACCGCCTTTTTACACAATATATGGGTACAGGGAGTAAAAAAATTATACAGTTACTAGAATGGGAAATCAATGACGCGGTAGGGGAGTGTTTCGTTGCAAGTCTGGAAAGCTATGCCACTGTTCACAGCTGTATGTGGTCAGAGACTTCCCGGACGCAATCTGAGAGGGAAACTTTGAGGGAGGAGACAGATTGGGAGGTAAGTGACCCGGTTGGGGAGTGTATTTATTTAACAGTCTGGCAGCTGTGTATAGTCAGACCAAAAAATAAAAATTGGGAATTTATGTCGCCATTTAGCAACTTTTGCCAAGGACATTTCTTCTATTGGTTAAAGGTGTAAGTTTAAGAAGTAAGAGCCTACTGGAGCACGATGGCAAAAGATGGTTGAGATCCCAGTTTAAGCCACGTGAGGCAAAGAGCAGAAATTGCTTCTGAACAGACTGGGTACTTATATCTATTATTTTAAACAAATACACGGTCATATAGAAGTAACCAGTAATATTTCCTGCAATATTTTGTCATCCGCTTTTATTAAGAATTTTAAAGGGAAGTAAATCTAGAGCAAGTCGACCGATGGATTTCGCTGAGCGACAACAGCGAATCGACCCACCAAATTGTTAAACAATCTACATTTTCAATCAACTTCCCATAGAAACGGAAATTAAATCGTTTACTTCTCCGCAACGCGGATAGAGGCAGCTTAATTATTCGTAGTTTTTGCTAATAGGCGATATTCAAGTGCTCCTGCTGCTGCTGTTGGCCTAAAAAGTGATTAAACAATTTCATTTACTTTACGGTTCTGCCACGCCCCAAAACCACGACCCCCTTTTGGGCAGATTTTAAAAACCCAGCGGCCACTTCGAACCCACCTCCGAGGCAAATAATATTAAAATTTACGGGAGGCTCCACAAATGCCTTTCTTGCAAAGTTTTTCATGCCGCAAAGAAAGGACAAGAGCGAGATGCCAAGAAAGAAAGAGAGAGCGAGCGGCAAGGGCGTGGAACAGAGACAGATAGAGTGGCCCTCGAGACGCACCGTTTGCATTAATGGTGCAAACTCGAAAAATAAAAGCCATTTTTGTCAGAGGAGGCCACGCCACGTGCGATTCGAGTGCACTTTGAACCTAAAAGCATAAGCCTGGCAGCCTCTATCTATCACTTTCTCTTGTTCTTGTACTCGTCCTCGTTCACTCGTTCACTCTTTCCTACTCTATCTCTTTCTCGCTCTCATCCTGCCTGAGTTTTTTCCTATTGATGTCGGTACTGGAGGAACAAAGGTATATTATTAAATTAAGTGCTTGCCGCCAGGTGGACGGACCAAATGAAGGCCGCCCTGGTCGTGGCGCCGGAGCAAAGTTTAAGTGCAAGGCGTTGCCGCAAAGGTAGCGAGTGAAAGTTTTTAATTCACTGTGCCACAGACACACACACACACACACACGCACACTAGCCCACGCGCACACACCCGCTGACTAATCGACACTGCAGCAGCGACAACTTTTGTCATTGCCTACTTTTGTGCGCCCCACTACTCGTTCTTGTAATCCACGCGCTTCAGGTCTTGGGGAAAAGGTGTGCTATAGCTCCTACACTCCTCACATGCACCTCCAAAATGCACCCACACAGAGCCCAGACCTGCCCCTTCCCGGCCCCGCAGCCGCTCCTCAGCTGTTTTCGATTTCGTTTTCGTCTGTGCAGGACGCAGTCGTGTGGAAAATTAAATTCACTGACTGTCTGGCTGCAATAGCAGCGCGATTGCAGGATTCCTAAGAACGAATCCCAGCCAGCATTTTTTACGGCACGCCTTGGCGCCCACCCACAACGAACTCAGTTGTGGATGTTGTAGTTGCAATTGGAGTTGAAGCAGTTCACTTTTATTCAATTTTTAGCAAATGCTGCCTGCCACTTAATTTCCACCGAAGTTGGTAATTTGCCGTTGAATGGAAGCAAGGAGGCGGTTGGAGGACTGGGTTCGGTGTTAGTGTCGTAGAGGTGTTCAGCTCTGCTTATGCTATTAGAGTATTGTCGCCTGTGGAGCTGTTTGCAAACGATTCCCTTTCATAGACAAACGTGACGCTGACGTCGCCAAATTGAATTGTAATCTCTGTGGCTGTATGAGTACACACTACTACCTACAGGACTACAGGGCGGTGTATAACGGAAACGAGAGTTTGTAAGAATGAAGTCTCGCGTAGACATGCAACAAAGCGCCAGGCCCGAGTAATGAAGATTCCCCCTAAACTGAACTGAACTGAACCGAGCTGAGTTGCTCATCGAAGCGCACAAAATCACTTCCGATGAGATTTCAATTTTGCGATTACCTAATTGACACTGTAAGTAATGGAAGCTGCCTTTCTGAATACCTGACTATCTATCTGCCACTGACTGTATGAGTCACTTAATGAAACCGTGGCAGGCCTAGGGGCAACCATAATTTTGAAGCACCTTTCAGTTGGCCGTAGAAAACAAAACGTTAGCAAAGTAACTAATCAGAAGTGGCCAATGATAATTGCATTAAAAGCTCAAAACTTAGCGATTTTTTAAATGCTTATGCACTTTCACAAATGTACTTAGCTATGGTCCAGTACCACCTTTATAGTCGCTTTAATAATAGGTAATAATAATAGGTAATTGGTTCTAACTGGAAAAGATTACAATAGTATTGTACAATGTAACTGTGCCTCTCCGTCTGTATGTTTCTTCTTTGGAAACTAAGATCTCAATTTTATTGTAGTTATCCTAATTAGCACGCACTACATATGTATGTCGCATTCAGCCGGAACGGATCAGTATAACATATAGCTGCGATACCTAAGGTCCGCGGAAAATGCAGTTGTTACCTGGGAAACCTTTTAAATTAAAAAAATTAACTTTCTCGACTTTAGCAGCACCTCGATACCATTGAAACAATATCAACCAGAACTGGTAAAGTTTGTTTGTCATCTTTAACATGGTTGCCTGACTGACGGCTTGGTGACCAACAGGTCCGGGGACTTGGACAATCTACCCCCACGGACGGGAAACTGTACGAAACCTGAAAAATCTACTCCCACCCGTCACTACGAAGGGGAAATGGACTTAAGGTCAAAAAAGTGAGAAAGCGTTTTGTTAGATCGGCTTGAAAGTTCTTCAGACTCTATACAAAACAAGTAAGAGTGCTCTAGTCGAGTATATCTGACTACGAAACTCCCTGTACCCAGGTCTAAAACTTCCAATCACATCTTCGGCCACTTACACATACACACACACACACATACACAAAACATCTGAGATCCAAAATAAACTTAACCTGCGCCTGCTATACACGAATCTGCATGCCAAATTTGGTGTCTCTAGTTTCTCGACGCTTTCATACATACGGCCGGACAGACAGACAGGCAGACAGACGGACATGGCCAAATCGAAATTTCTTTTGATACTGATCAAGAATATATATACTTTATAGGGTCGGAGATGTCTCGTTTTGCCTGTTTCATACATTTGCACAGATTTTATGGGTACAGGGAGTAAAATTGCTTATGACATACCCTGCCTACCTGCGCCTCCTTCACCCCAACGGACTGGGCTCGAGATACTTCATTCAATGTGAAAATTAAATTCTACGCTTAAAAATATGCATAAAGTGTAAATCCAAGAATCTATACAGCAAAAAGCAGCACAAAGTGCTTGGGTAAGGACTCGAAGAGAAGTTGCTAAAACTTTTGTGCGCTTTCTGCCTTTGTGTGTATGTGTGTGTGTGTGTATGTGTGTGTGTGTTTGTGTGTGTTTGGGTGTGTGTGGGTGTGTGTGTTTGTATTCGTGACGGTTGCGTGTGCGTTTCAGTTGGAAAAAGGTGTTGTCGACCCTGTCACATGCCCCTTGCTAAATCGACTGCAAAATGTACAGGCAAATTTGTAACAACAACAAGAGCAACAACAACAATGCCATTGACAGCTACAACAGAAAAAGGGAAAAAATGGCGAACCATAACTGAATAATAAAAACAATAATGCGTCGCAAATTGTGCGCGAATGAATAAAACAGAACGGAAGTGGGGCCATAAAAACTGCGTTTAAAACTCGCCAAAACTTTCGCACTCCTCTCACTGCCAAAACAAATATGGAAAACACATACACATAGAAGATGGTCAAATATCCAGGCAGATTGGTCCAATGGTTGAATGGGTGACTGTCAGCCTGGACAGGATGTATAACATTTTATAGTACAACGAAAAACTCAGCGGCTTCCTTCCGGCACGGTTTCAACTTGTTGGTCAGACATTCTCTAAATGCCGGTGAGGGCCGATCATTAATATGTGGTTGCAATTCAGATTGCCTTAAATATTTCGGTTTGTAAGACTAACGCTCTCCCTTATCATTTGTACACCATTGTAGAGGGTATTGTAACTTTGTCTCGAAATGTGTAACGCCTTGAAGTAGTCGTTTCCGCCTCACAAAATGTATAGCAAACTGGTTCCAATCTTATAGCTGCCATAGGAAGATATAGATTTTGGTCACTTACAGGAATGGGGGTGGAAAAAATTATTGAAGACGTTTTTTCAAGGAGGTCAACTATAGCCTGGATGTCACATTTTGTTACTATCTATTTGTATATAAGAGTTCGTGCTGACTGACTGACTGATTGGCAATCATTCGGATTTTGGAAAATTTCACCCATAAGCGTGGAAAAGTGTTGTGTAAAACTTTCTAGCTTACAATCAAATCGGCTTCAAACTCATTTTCAAAGATCTACACAAAAATTCATTTGACACATATCTCACCGATTGTGGCAAACCCAACCCCATGGGCGGAGAATGGGGGTCCCAAGGGTCTAATGGCAAAAGTATAATTTTACCCCGATCACCTTCAAACTCATTTTCAAAGCAGTTTGTGTAAAATAATTTGATACGTGTATAAGCGATTTTGGAAAATTCAGCCCTATGGTCGGAAAACTGGTGGAAAACTGTGGCACTCGACATTTTTATACCCTAGCAGAGGGTTTTATTATTTTGTCTCGAAATGTGTAATGGACTGAAGGAGACGTTTCCGACCCAACAAAGTTTATATTATATTATATTATATTATATTTTGAATCAGCATGAATGGCCAAATCGATATAGCGATGTCCGTCTGTTTCTATGAAATCTAGTTTCTTAGTCTTAGTGCTATCGTAATGAAACTTTGTACAGACCCTTCTTTTTGCTGCATGCAGTACATATGTATGTCGGAACCGGCTGGATCGGACCACTATAATATATAGCTGCTATAGGAATGAGTATACAAAACAATTTGTATTACATTCAAACTAAGTGAGAGTTTTATTATACTTGAAATAGTTTCCAATAATTTGTATCAAAATCGAACCACATAGAAGCAATCAGACGAAAATTGAAATTTGTATAAAAACATTGCTGCTAGGGTAAATAGCTTCGGCACTCCGAAGGTAGCAGTTCTGATTCTGACCCTGATTTGTGCCTTTGTGCGTCTAATGTGCTGTAATTAATACGGAAGATAGTTCAGGTTCAGGTTCAGGGAGCTGCTGATTGATGGCACGGTATACCATGTCAGATTATGGGCGTCTTGACAGATGTGACTTCGACTGCACTATGGGAAATTTGCCCATTTTTTTGGCATTAATTCAAATTTTAAAAGTACTCCAATGAACGTATTTTATTTATTAATACATTAGGAATAGGTCAAACTAAAATGTTACATACCAGAAATGTTTACATTGCGAACAGCTGTTAAGATAACAGCTGTTAAACACAGCTCTTTCGACAGAAAATCACAATGTTAAGATGTGTACATTTTTAGGTGGTTTTCAAATGCCCATAACTTCAAAGGAAATAGTATTTGGTAAACTATTATTGATTGAATTTCATCTGTGACTATGGTATTATGTAATAAAAAAGGTAATTTGTCAAAAAGTAGCTTGTTTTATAATCAATTTATTGAATTAAAAACTTCTCTCCAAAACACGTTCTGTGAATATATCTCAACTTTGGATAGAGCTACAAGATTTTGGCAGCATTGAGACTTTTTTGACTGTGTAGAGCAATCAATTTTGATTCGAAAACAGTTAATGCCAAGGTCCACTTTTTGCCACATTTGGTAAAATTCAAGTTCTTAGCGGATAACCTCACTTTTCCAATTCTGAGTTTTTTGTGTTGTGTAGACAACAAGATGGTCGATCCAATAGATAAAATTTGGCTTTCTTGCTGTTCAAATGTGCGTACATAAGTAATTATAATTATTTTAGACAAAAAGCTTATAAACATACACATACAAGCAAACACGCTTCATGAAAAATGTTTTCAGCAGTGTCAGGCATTCGTTTCCCCTTGAAAGCAAATTGATGCTTGAATAACTTCTGTTCTAATTATCCGATCTTCATGAAATTTTCGGTATAGTTGGGAGACGTGATAATTTACACGTAGTTCGATAACCAATATTTTAACTCTTATATTGTGGCTGTTATAATAAGAAGAGGGTGTAAGTTGGCGGTGCCACGCCCACTTTTCTTAGCCTCACTTTCTATTAATATTATATCCCCAATGCAAAAACCAGACCAAAAAATCTTGTTTCGTTCTCGAGTTATTAATTAATTCTAAGAAAATGGTCAAATTTCCCATAGTGGACTGGCACTTGGCAAAACGGAAATGTTCGGCTGATTATTGTGGCCGGAAAGGAATTAAGCAAATGTGTGTCAGGTTGACAGAAGCAAGTGCTAGTACAAGTGCGTTAAAATCATTATTGTATGTCATCAAATAAGGACTATTAGTTGCTGTACGTATTTTGGGGACGTTTGTGATTCGTTTTGGACAAATTGTGAACACGTTTTTTGAGCCAAATTGATGAAATTGTCAATTTATTCACACGTCGTTTATTTTTACGTTGAAAGTGGCAGCAAAAAGCAAAATGCAAAGGGGCTAAGGGAAAGGGAAATTGCAAACGGGCAAAAGCAGGCAAGAAAATGGCTGCTGTTGCACTTGATAACGACGGCGATGAAGATGATGATGATGATGATGATGTTGTTGTTGTTGTTGTTGTTGTTGTTGTTGTTGTTGTGGCTCACTGTCAGGCCAGAACAATAGCAGCAGCAGAAGCAGCAGCACAACAGGGCAATAACAATAACACAGCGTTTACCATTCAAACGGAATGAGACAATCTAGTAGCCAATTTAGTCGTAATGGCAACAAAATGTCACTTGAGTCTGCTGCAACATTGCAAACAGCAATAAGAGCTCAAAGCCATAGGCAGTGTGGAAGACAGAGAGAGAGAGAGTGTGTGTGGTAGAGAGAAAGCAAAGACAGAGGAAAAACCAATGAGCTTTGCTGGGCATTGCAAGCAACTTTTCCAGCTCGTCATATTATTTTGTGTCCTGTGTGTAAGTTTTTTTTTTTTGGGACATGCCTAAATACTGATAACAACAACAGCAATAACAACAACGGCGTCACAGTAGAGCACACGTTGATATGCGTGTTGACATAAAGCTGTCGCCTATGTCGTCCTTGGTCTTTGGCTTTGTTGTTGTTTTCTAGCAAACTTTTTCTGCCAGCGGTCAGTCAACAAATTTCGCAGTTGGCCCCACCATTTTGGCCATTAACAGACGGAACAACAAACACTAAGAGCCGCGTGCAGTTGGGAATTAAGAGCGATACGGACGTGAGAGGTCCTTACCCATTGAATTAGCAGCGGTAAACATCATAACAACAATAACAACCATATGGCTAACAAGACAAGCGTCAAAAAGTTGAAAAATGTTTTGAATGCGGTACGCCATAAAAATGAGCCAAAAGCAAAAACAATTTTCAACAATTTTCAGACTTGTAAAGCAATTTGTTATTGTTGTTGCGGCTGCCGCTGCTGCTGCTGTGCCACAGTGCGTATGCATAATGACAATTGCAAGTCAAAACGGCGTGCAACAAATTTAGACAGGGCGCAGCACGGGTAAGCGTGTAAGGATACGGGCAAGGATGCGGACACGGATACGGGTGCCAGTACCTGAAACTACATCTTTGTTTCATTACAACGTGGTAAAAGGGAACTAAGAGTGAAGACTGAACCTTTTGTATGGGCCAACCTTTTATTGTGGCTCTGCTCTCTTTGTGTTCATACCCAGCACAGGGGGTGCAGTGTGGATATTCACTTGGAAGGACTAACAGAGCTAGATGCTTTCAAATGTTGGACAATTCTAAACTAGCAGTTAATAACCCGGTCTTGCCCGGCGAAATATTTAGATGTAAGTGCATTATTTTGAATATGACTACTTTCGTCAACCGTAAAAAATACACAAAAATAGCGTATCAAAGTATTCCCTCCCATGGGGTTTGGAAACTAAATAGTTGAGCCACGCTATGAAAATGTCTTTAAAGCCGATCTAACTGAAAAAATAATCCCACTTACGGTTTGGGCAGTGCGATGATTGCCGATCAGTCAGTCAGTCAGTCAGCGCGAACTCTCTCTAATACTGGAAAATCAATAAGAATGTTGTCGGAAAATGATTTCCTAAACTCACCTCAAATGCAAAATCACATGATTAGTCCGTGAAAAAGTAGAACAGTTTTTTGGAATTTCAAAATGGTTTTTATAGACAATTAGTCAGCACCGCGGAAGCGTTTTGAAATAGTATTGCAAAATTACAATATAAATCTTACTTCCATAATATGAAATATAATAATGATACAATAAGATAATAAGATTATTAATAGTAGTGTGTGGCGTGCGTACTGCGACAGCCGTCATATGGCCATATTTTGGTTTCTGCGTTTTTTGTCTGTTTTTGGGTCCTATCTCTTTCGGTATATGTCCTTCGTCCTTGTCTGCTGCGTTGAGTGCATGTGTTGAGGATGGCGTTGATGCACTGTCACGCTCATGTCAACCGTCTGATTGTTATTGCACATACACGCAGACACACACACACAAACACACCTACACACTCAATAAACCACTTATGCTAGGGGAGACGAAGTCGGAGCATGGACCGAGAGTGCCAAATTTGGAATTCGAACTTTAAGTTGTTGTCGAAGAACGCTCTACTTTTGATAATCCAGTTAAATTATGAGCTAGAAATGCTAACATAATTCTACTTAGAAAGTTTAAAGCATTATCCTAATGTAAAATGAATAATGAATTTCTAATGCGTGGGTGGTTAAGGGAGTTAACAGTAGAAGTGGTGCTAAATTTGGTGACTCTAGCTGTATTTGAGATATGGATTTTGTTCGTTTACGGGGGACGGGTTGGCGAAAATTTGTTGATGCTGGTTTTTCAAGAAGGTCAACATAAGTCTGTAGGACATATTTGTTGACTCCAACTTAAAATCCAATTTTTAAGATTGCGGGGTAGGGGGTAGAGTGGGGGGTCGATCGTGACACTTTATAAATTGAGGGTATACACCAACATGTGTACCAATTATGGTTGCTCTTGCTTCAAGGCTGTGGTAAAAAATTGCATTCATACGGATAGACAGACGTACATTGCACAAAAAAATAAAATAAAACAAAGTATAATAACCAAATCTTATGAATGTTCAGAAAAAAGTTGAATTACCAATGTGTTTAATTGGCAGCTTAGATAAATGTTGGGCCAGGCACAGAATATGGCATGGGAAAGACAGGCCTTGGTCACAACAAAGAGAAGCATTTGCTGTCACAATATCGTAAAATCAGCACAATGCCAAACAAAAGCAAACCAAATGATCGGAAAGTGGCTGGCAGTGTTGACGTTTTGTGGCTTAGTGCACTGACACAATGCAATTGACGCGCTATTGGCCACTGGCCAGGTCAGAAATACAATCAAAGCCAAAGTGCGAGTTCGAGTCAGAGTCCAAATGCAAGTGAGACTGAGACTAAGAGTCCTTGGACGTGAATAGCGATGCCATTGCCGTAGTCGTTGCCAATAGTGATGGCGATGGTGAGTTGGTGATTTTGTTGTAGTGCTTGACTTAGCCGGCTCACATTGAAACATGCTATAACATTGGTAAGCTGTCACACGCTCAACAGTCAATGGCCAGACGACCACAGTCACAACGGGACCAACTAAAGCGGCGGAAAAATGCAACCAAAATGGCTTTTATAGCTGCCAGTTGCGAGTAATAAATTCAATACAGACGGTGGCAACAACAAGAACAAACAACAGCAGTGAAAACTGCACATCCAACGAGAAATAGAACTATGAAATTTATTGTACAACCCTGGCAGTTTGGCGCATTTCATGATAGTGGGTCATGTTGTTGCTGCCGCTGCTGCCCCTGCTGCCCCTGCTGCACCATTTCAAATGTCAAATTTTTACGCCCCCCCCCCCCCCCCCCCCCCCCAGGCAGCAACAGCAGCGATTGATATTATTGACAAGCGGCGAGCGCCGACGACCAACTTTTGTATTCATCAATGTTATGCAACGATGACCCTAAACGTCCTACCTCCCACCACCCACCTTTCCCCGCTCGCCTTTGACAGTAAATTTCAAATTGAATTTATGACTGTAGGGGCTGGCAAATAGCCTGGTCCAGTACAGCCCGCAGCCCTTGCCCGACTATGTGCTTACGTATTTATGTTTATTTCCATTTTGTGATATGCACTGGCGCCTCTTTTTATGAACCACACGCGGTTTATTGAAGCAGCTGTCCTGCTTCCTGTTGGGGGCTTTGATTACCGCCCAACTTGATTACCGGCCTTAGTTTTCAGTACAGGGTTGAGCCAGAAATTACTCTCTTTCCCTTTCCTTCTTCACAATACCTTGTGCTATATGTATAGATATCGGAGAACAAAATGTTGACAGTTCAAAGATGCTGACTTAAACAATCAATGTTTAATAGCGGTTTTCAAATTCAATTTAAAAGCAATTAAGAATGTTGCAGTCCCGACGTACACGACAGCAGAATACTCTGTTTCAAGTCCAATATAGTTTTTGTAGCACGCCTTGTGCTAGACGCAGCAGAAGCGCAGCGGAGGCTACATATTTGGAGCATCAGCATCAAATATGTCCGCACTCCTCTCCCTGATCGTCCGGTCGGCTTCGTCGGCTGAGGTTTCGCCCAGGAGCTCCATTTAGAGTGCTCCCTTAATTCGACTCTACCGCCACTCAGCTGGTCATGACCGCCTGCGCACCAGTGACGGACTTTTAGACTTTGCCGCCTACCTTGCCAAAACTGTAGTAGATGCTACCGCCCTCACCCTCTACACATAATAAAAGTAAGAATGCTATAGTTGAGCATACCCAACTACGAAACTCCCTGTACTCAGGTCAAAAATTTCCAATAGCATCTTCGTACACTTACACATATACACAAAGCCGCACGCACACAAGCGACAGCGCAAGCGTGGCATTTTAAGTTTTGTCTGTGCTGCTTCCCGCGCTGCTGTACTGAATCTTGTTTGTTGAAAAACTTCCGTGTTTATTATCCGATCTACTTGAAATTTGGACAGTAGATTAAGAGTGACCAAGGTATTATACGTGCTAAATCCCAAAGCTATATCTTAAAAATTGTTAGTATAAAACGTTTTTATCTAATTACTGGGGAGCGGGGAAAGATATCTAAAACTTAAGACAAAGCAGCACAGGCACCACTTCAAATGTCTCGCTTGCGCTGTCGCGTGTGCGTCTTTGTGAATATGTGTAAGTGTACGAAGATGCTATCGGAAATTTTTGACCTGGGTACAGGGAGTTTCGTAGTTGGCTATGCTCAACTAAAGCATTCTAATTTATTAAAGGTTGGGGAAGTTTATTTCAGGTGCGAATAGCATGTATAAAGAATGGTCTTTCAGAATTTAAAGTCCTATGTCTATTGCATACTAGACTGTTTGTCCTCGTGGACGTTGCAAATCTTATACTATTTTGTACAGAGATGCGGTTCCTTTAGCATACAGTATTTTGTGCAGGAAGATTAATGTTTTAAAAATCATCGAGTTGTTTATGTTTAGGTCAGCTAATTTAAGGGCATAACATGAATCGTGGTCATATCGCTTGAGATCAAAGACAAAGCGCTCTATATTGTTATAACAAACATTAATTTTTCGTTTGCTAGCCGCATCACAGTTTGCAAATACTTCTGCACCCCATAAAAGTGTCGGTATTAGGCACGTCTTGGCTATTAAGAATTTTATATTAATAGGTAAAAAGTGCTGTGTTAAAGACATGGTTTTTAGTATTCCATTAGTTCCCCTAACAGCCTCATTGATGTGATTGCTCCATGTAAGCGTTTTATTAAAAGTGAAGCTTAAATGATTTGCATAATCAGTATAAGATACTGGTATGCCATCTATCATAAGGCTTAACAACGGGGTAGTGCAAAGGTTTTTCTCGTGGATGACTAGACGTTTAGATTTTCGTGGATTTAGACCAAGTACATTATTATTTGCCTAAACGCTAACTTTTCCCAATTCTCTGTGACAAATGTTAACACATTCATTAATTTCACACAAAGGACGACTTAAATACATTTGGACATCATCAGCATACATTTGAACACTACAGTTAGTCACAGAATCGGCCAGGTCATTAACATAAATGGAAAACAGTAAGGGTTCAAGAACTGATCCTTGCGAAACATCACACCTATTTGACCCAAAGGACGAACATATATTTGACGAGACGACAGCATGACATCTATTAACAAGGTACAAAGACAAGAGACTTACAGCTGTACTGGAGAAGTTATATAAATTGGAGAGTTTAGTACAAAGTATATTGTGGTCAACCGTGTCAAATGCTTTGCTGTAGTCAAGTAATGTAAAAAAGTTACATTATTTTTGTCAAGTCCTTCCCTAATGTCTTCAGCTACTTTAGTAATGGTTGTATGTAGTACAGCTTCTATTTTTTCTAAAGCTTGGTTCTTTATCATTAAGAAGTTGGTAGTTTTCCAAAAATTTGTTTATTTGATTTGCCATTACATTTTCAAAAGCCTGTGACAGAAATGGTAAAATAGATTTTGGTCTGTCCACTGTTCGACTTTGGTATTGGTATAATTTTTGCTTCTTTCCATTTGTCAGTAAAGGTCGATGTAGTTAAGGCGGTGTTTGTAATATATGTTACGTAGCTTAGTATTTTGGGAAGTAGAATTTGTTTTTTTTGGGTACAGAGAGTTTCGTAGTCGGGTATACTTGTTTAAATTACTTTTATAGGTACAGGGAGTAAAAAAAATATAAAATTTATGCCATTTAGACATCTCCCCTACATTAGACATTGGTTAAAATTAATAAATTTGTAAAGGTAATGCTTAGTTAATGCGTAAAGTGCATAGTTCTTATACTATAATGGTTCAAACTTAGAACTTATGAATAAGCTTATCATAAATAGGGCATAACATTTCTCTCTGTGTAATCACTCAACTTATTACATGATTTCATTAAAACTAACGTCGAGCTTTTCTTTTGTTATCTTTGCAGGTAAATTGTTACTATGGTCATGGGCAGTGAATACCACAAATAATGAAAACCTTGCATTCAAAATACCAAACAGTAGCTGTTCGAGACAAAGGCTGATACTGAGACTGGGGCCAAGCCTGGGCCTAAATAAGTCGTTTGTCAGGCTTACTATGTAGAGCGTTATATTCTACAGTTGGCCTATCCTAGCATGCCCTGTTAATTACACAGGCAGGCGCACAATTTGGCCATCTGCACGTTAGTTCACTAGTACGAGTAGAGCACATACATTGCCATGTCCCAGTGGCAGGACCAAAACAATCACAGCCTTTAACACGACAAACATTCATTTCAATTGCCCCGAGTGGCCCCCTTCCGCTTTAATGGCCAGTGTCTCTCATTCGACGACACATGGGCAGCCGCAGTCTGAAAAATAAAATTGTAAAATATTTCACAACATATTTCTGTTGGCGTTGCGTCTCCACTTTAAACAATCCGCATGACCATAAATCCCCGCCACTGCGCTCGTAAAAGCCAACCACCCCAGCAACCCACCCGCTCCTTGTATTCATAATCCTCTGCCTGGCTGTTGTGCCCACCGCTTACGCGACTCTTTTTTTGCAACGCCTGCCTATTTTTTGTGTACTTTTCTGACGTGTCGCACAACTTTTGACCACTTGGCCAACCGCGGCATTTCAATATCTACACCACGTGGCACCGGCACCGGCGACCAAGGACCAGGCCAGACTATGTCCACATGCTCGACGCAATCATGGCCAGCATAGCCATAGTCATAGCCGCATACTTGCTGCGGCATGCACCGCATTTTTGTGCACGCCTAAAAATATGCTCAGCTTCTGCTAGGTATTGCATGGAGTGCATACCAGCGCTCAACAGGACATACGAAAAGAGCATAAAGCTATATCTACAGTATACTTGAGCACGTATGTACGTACACAGATAGAAAGAAAGCATATATGATCTTAGGAGTAGATCCGCCCATTTTAATTTTATACTCGTACAGACTCACTTCATCTGTAAGTTTTACATATTATATTTATACCTATGTTCTTGAGATATTTAATTGAATTCGAATTAAAATGATCAGGATGTGTATATTGCAAAATAACACATTTCAAAGTACTTTTTGAATCTAAGGAGCTTTAAACTTTTCAAATATATTTCTATATTCTTTCTGGCCAACAAATTAATCGAAATACCAACAGGTTAAGTACAATACTGGTCGGCGAGTGGATAACAGCTAAAGTTATGATCTTTTTTAAAAAATTATCAAATCTGTATTCATAATTTAAGGCATTTTCATCACATGGATAAAAATAATAATATTTCAAACCATAGATTTTCATTTCGCTATTTTTTTAAGCAATTTGAACAAGACTTAATGTATTGGAGAACGTTGCCACTATTTAAAACATTTCATACAGCGATGTTTACATTAAAAATGATTATTTATTACTATAACAAACTATTTTAATCGTGGGTCAGTCGATTGTCGAGTCACAGTCAAGAACTTTATCTGTGCCGATAGTTTCAATGTAAAAGTTTTCATAAATTGTTTGTTGTTGTTTTATTAATGGTCATGCAACACTAAAAATATGCCTTGCCACCGTAGCTCGAGGCAATTCTGCACAAATATGCAAATCGACAAAAGCGAGCTCATATTTCAATTCCTCCTCCTGTCCAAGCACCAGTGGCGTAGATAGCTTTTGCAAAGATAGATAGAAGCTAGATTCTGAAAATTTAAAATTTCTTTTGTTTTTATTCCCTGTACCCATAAAATGGTATCCGATTTTGGAAACTTGAAGCCTATTGGAGGAAAAAGGGGGACTCAAGGTTGTATGGGTGAAAAATTGATTGCTAGCAGCAGAGTCAAGCCCAATAAAATATGATATTGGAAAAAATACATGTCAGGGGTCAGGCATGTGTTTTCAGTCTAGTATCGAAAGTAATATGTATATTTATATTGTTCTTTTTATACTCTGTTCCCGAAGGGAAAAAGAGTATATTCGATTTGCGAAATGTCCGTCTGTCCGTATGAAAGCAAAACGAAGAGCAAATAAATTTGGTATACATGTTGGTGTATATCCTTAATTTATGAAGTGTCAAAATCTATATCTCCCATACCTTTACAGGTAGAGTCACCAAATTTGGCATACAAACTAATGTTAACCCCCCACCCCCACCCCGCAAAGGAGCAAAATCTATATCTCCCACACCTGTATACGTAAAGTCTCTTAATTTGGCATACAAACTAATGATGACCCCCTTCCGAACCCTCAAATAACCAAAATATACAGGACTGGGAACAGAGTATTCTTCTGTCGGGTACGTCCGACTGCAACGTTCTTACTTGTTCTTTATTAGCTCTGTAATTTAATCATTTCATGCAACTTGTTCAATTGCAATTTTAGAGTGGCCAGCAATTGTGATTTCATTACAATTACAATAACAATTTGACACATTTCATGGGCAATTTGGCATGCACCAAAAATAAAATTACGAGCAACGATAGGCAGTGCCTGGTTGGGGGGGTCCCCGAAGCGTCGGAGTGCCCCGATTGACTTTTTTTGCATTTAATTAATGTGACATTTTAAATGAACTGTACAGCGGTGCTGTGATGCGTGTGGGCGTGGCTGTCTTGATTAAATTTGATTTGCGACACATTAAAGGGTATCGTTGTTGTTTTTGTCTGTTGTCTTTGTCGTTGTCGTTGTTCTCGTCAATGCGTAACCGGGGCTGCGTATTTGTCCAGGCAATTTCATTCAATTGCACCTGTCAGCAGCCGACAGGGCAAAGCGCCGTCTGTCAGTCAAAGGCCTCATGGTTAGTAGCCCATCAAACCCTTCCGCCTCCTACATATAGCACATGTTTAATAAACTTAAACACATACAGCAGACGTCTGTCTGTGTGCGTGTTTGTGTGTGTATGTCATGGCACGGCAAAGTAAACTTCGCTGTGCAGACACGCGTAATTAAATGCAACAACAGCAGCCAGGACTCACGCGTGTCTTTTCTGTCTGCGTGTGTGTCTGTGTATGTGTGTGTGTGTGTGTGTGTGTGTGTGTCTTGGTGGGTGTGTGACAATTTGCAACAAATCGTTGCGACATGAATGCAACAGCCAACCAAGCGAACGACCAGCAGCGACCCCAGCGCAGTTCTACGCCCACTGGACAGCCGCACGCCTAATGCGCTTTTGTCCTGTATTGTTAACATGGGCACAGGCACAGAAGAGCAGAGCAGAGCAGAGTACAGTACTGCACAGCTTCATCGTCCTCGTTGTCGAGATCGTCATCATCATCAACGCTGTCAACACGTTGATGGGCAGCAGGTGAGGGCTGCCTGCTCCTGGTCACAGCTGTGCAGCGGCATTGACAAAGTTGTTAGCCACAGCAGCTGGAGACACGACACATGAACGGAAAGCAGGGGATAGGAGACACTGAAGTTGGCAGTACCACTCAGAGCACAGAAAGAAATCAAGGCTTCAAGATGAAATATGTATTTAGTTGCCATATGTAGCCAGCAATACAGAAACAACTCGTAGGAGCGAGCAAATTGATACATTGAGATTTTTTACACAAGGATTTGCTTCGTGCACTGCACTGACATATCGGATGACAATTAGACATTTTTGATGGAATTCTGTGGGCATGGGTTAGGCTGAAGGATTCTAGACTGATTCCAGCATGGCACCAAGTTTTCGCTCAGTATAATTGAAGCTGTGGTTAGGCGGCAGTTAACCGTGCCTGCATTTCCTTGACTGCTCCTTCTGCTGGGTGCCTCTGTCTCTCAGCAAATGTGCTGCTTCCGTCAATTTGCAACTTTATCGGCGTACGGCTAACCAAATGGGGACCGACCAGGCGACAGACAAGCAGAAAGGCCCCAGCCACCCAGGGTCCAGCCGGGGATTGGCACCACACACACGCACGTGCGCCTGTCGACGCATTCATGTTGGGATTTTGTTCAATTTCATGTTTAATTTCCATCATTTATTTATGTGTGTGCGCTGCCTGCAAGTATTAAGCTTAATCACAAGCAGCAGCAGCAGTAGCACAAGCCATAGTAGCATGAGAGGGAAACAGTGGCAAACAGAGATAGAGACAAAAGGAGGAAGGACAAGTAAGATATAGAGCTGGAGCGAATGCGAATCCCGTGCCTACAATTGACACTCACGAAGCATGAATTGGAAGCTCATATCCTAGTCACCAAATTTGACATACAGACTTATGTTAACCTCCTTTAAAAACTACATCAAAAATGTTTTGCCACCCCCACAGATTATAAATCAGCATAGCTTTCCCCAAAACATGTTTTTCACAGGGGTAAATCTCCTACAGTTTCACAGATTGAGAAACCAAGTTTGACACGCCGCCCATCTGTCCGTCCGTATGTATGAACACCTCGATCTCAGTAAGTATAAGAGCTAGAGACACCAAATTTGGAATGTAGGTTCGTGTATAGTAGGCGCAGGTGCGTAGTTGTGTATGTGTAAGTGTACGAAGATGTGTTTGGAAGTTTTAGACCTGGGTACGAGAGTTTATTAGTCGGGTATACTCGACTAGAGCATTGTTACTTGCTAAAGATTTGTCCGTAATTGAAAATGTTATTCTTAAATTTCGTAGCGATCGAATAATTAACAGTGAAGTTTTTCAAGAAACTATTTTCCTTTTCCGCCATCTGCTTTCTTGCACTGCCCATGGAATACTCTGCTTGCTTGCACTGAATGCAAAGATGTGCTTGAGGGTTTCAGGCCTGGGTAGAACAGTGTGTCATATAGAGTCGGGTATACTCGACTGAAGCATTCTTGCACGTTTTCATTACGGATGTGTTCAACTTTGAAATAGTAGCTTGCGCTTAACTTGAAAATTAACACACGTATGTTTCTTAATTTTTCCACATTTTTCTTAAATTTTATTACGTTATTTGTTTATACATGAGTTTGTATGTGTGTGTAACTGTGTCGGTGTGAGTGTGAGTGTGTACTACCTGTACTGGGCAATCAAATGAAGCCGCTATAGCTGTTCGTCGCTTTGCAGTATTTTGCAATTTGCTTGAAGTGATTTGCTATAGAATTTGGATTGCTCTGTAATCATGGCAACTGTTGAAAGCTGTTCAAAAATGCTTAAAGGCATTAGGTGCAAATAAAATAAGAAACTTGCAAATATCATCAGCAGCATCTGGCTGGCTTATCTTTCCATTTTATTTCGTATCATTTCGCTTCGCATTGCTTTGTTGTGGCCTTTATTTGCATGCATAAATATATCAAAAAAGCGCTCACTCTTCACAAAACAACAACAAGTGCCAGGACTCGCAAGACCCTCTGCTGACAGACATAACCCTGTCCATCAGCAAGTCCCTTTCCCTGCAGTAGCAGCTCCAAAATGGAGGGTCGTTGTTGTTTTAAAGGCAGGTACATTCCACCGCCGTCCTACCAGGTGGCCAGAGGGGCGAGGCACCAAATGCCAGCATATAAAATGTAATGAAAGTCTTAGCCAAATTAAATTTTAACACACACACACCCACACATGCACACGCATAGGTGGCGTGTGTTTTGTTGTGCAAAAGTTAAAATTACATACAGAACACGGCGTGAAAACTAAAGGCAGCTAAGCACCACCCGCCACACCCTTCGATTCCATGCATCCAGTAACATTCACTGTTAATTAGCTTATGTGTTCGGGGTCCCTAAAATCACAGCGCTGTCTGTCGCAATGAATATCACGTCCACGTTGGCCTTTTGATTCATTATTCATTCATAATATTTCTATGATATTATCTATTTGCGTTTTCAAAGATGGTACACCATTGCTGTTCCCCTCGATTCTCGAAAAACGTTTGTATTCATAGCCGTTCGTCATGTAAATATATACTCTGTCCCCGAAGGGAAAAAGAGTACATTGGGTTTACCAAATGTCGATCTATCCGTCTATCCGTATGAACGCAATTTTATTGCACACCCTTGAAACTAGAGCAAGCAAACTTGGTACACAAATTGGTGTACACCCTTAGTTTATAAATTTAGCATACAGACTAATGTTGACCCACTGATCAAATGTGCATCAACATCTTTATTTTTTTTAGCATGCTAAAATGTGTGTACGACAAATCAGGGTTACATTCCTTAAATTGTGCTTGCATATCGATCTCATCGATTTGAGTGAATGAAGACTTTCAGCACCTTAAACTAAATATAAGATCAATAACTATTGAGAGACAAACAAACATGGGTATATCAACTCAGCTGCACGGAGAAATATCAAAGTAGAAATCATTCATGTATCTACTAGCAGGTAATACCCCGGCCTTGCCCAGCGAAATTTTTGGTCAAATTCAAAATAATGTATCGTAAGAAATACACAAAAAATAGCGTGTAAGCATTTTCCTTCCCGTGGGGGTAGGAAACTATATTTGAGCCACATGGCTAATGTTTCTTGTGTAGGGCTATGAAAATGTCTTTGAAGCCGATCTAAGTAAACAAATAATTCCACTCATTTTTCCTGTACTTCTATTTCCCGCCCGTGGCGACGCGTAAGAGTACATTTTCCAAAATCATTTGGCATTCGAAGCCAATTCCAAGTATAATACTAAAATTCCAGACTGAAGCTTTCCAACTATGTTCCGCCCGTTATTTGCCTGCAAAGTACAGAGGTTCTTATATTTGGCTTTGGAAATTAGTATATATCCATTCGCATGAAGAACGAAAATGCTGAATTCCAGACTTCACCCCTTTTTCAATCGTGGGAGTGCATTTTTCAAAACCGGTAGCACATGTGTCGAATTATTTAATGTGAGGTGCTTTAAAAACTAAGTTTCACAATAATTGAATTATAAATCATAATAATTATAAAATTATAAACCAATCGGACGATAATCAAAAAATTTTCATAAAACGGCTTACCGCGAATTTCCCGACCTTGGGGGTAGGTTTTTAAAAATCTTTGGGCACAGTGCCTATTATGTGTTTGTGTAGATCCTTGAGAATGAGTTTAAAACCCATCGCATGAAAATTAAAATGGCGAGTGCCAGAGATCTCCAGCGAGTTTCCGATACTCCAGCTTAAAATAAACATTTTAAGATTTAGGCTTACGCGAAATTACGGTATAAAAATCTTATGTCGTTCTCGAGTTATTAATTAATTCCAAAAAAATGGGCAAATTTTCCATAGTGCAACGGGTCAGAGACACAGTAACTGTCCAAGCCTTCAAGCGCATTGGACTAATATTACGAAAAGCAGACACAGTCTGCAAACTATTTTAAAACTATTTCGTTCGATGTAAACTGCTGCTGCCGAATGCGACAGTTTCCCATCATCCATTCTCCCACCTATGATCAAGCTCCTATTAACTTGCCATGTTAAGGATAGGATATGTTAACAGCCTCCAGTCTGTAAACATACTTCTTTTGATTACCTATTAATCTGCAAATGACCCCTAAATAAATAAGGTGACGAAAATCAAAGACCCGTGGGCTTTTATATTTGAAAGAGGGTTCTGGCCTCGACAGCCAGTAATACTGTCGCCAACATGCAGGAAAAAACCAACGTCGCCATATTTTAATATACCGAATTCACCTTGGTTCTAGGCGGATCGTAGGAAGAAAATTATGCTATGATCAGGCAACTAGGATTGTGTAAGTTACAATATATTGAAAGTAATATAACTGATGAGTATTTATCAGAAATGAATTATATACATCTATGTATGTATCTAAAGTAAAATTAATTAGTGGTGATATGGTGCACGCAATTTATGTTAATAAACTAGTGATTTGTTTATTAGACACTTTGCAGTCGTGGACTACTTTAAGAAAATTGAATTTCAGTACCGAGATAAACAGTGAAACAAGGATAACAAGTAAGAATGCTCTAGTCGAGTATACCCGACTACGAAACTCCCTGTACCCAGGTCTAAAACTTCCAATCATATCTTCGTCCACTTACACATACACAAAGCCGCACACACACGAGCCACTGCGTAAGCGAGGCATTTTAAGTGGTGGATGTGCTGCTTCTTCCCCCCTTGCTGCAGTACTAAATCTTCTTTCGTCAATAACTTTAGTGTTTATTATCCGATCCACTTGAAATTTGGACAATAGATTAAGAGTAACTAAAGTATTACACATGCCAAATCCCAAAGCTATTTCTTTAAAACTGTTGGTATAAAACGTTTTTATCGAATTGCGGGGGAACGGGGGGAGATATCTGAGATCGGAAACAGATTTGCTCTGCGTATACAGGAACCTACATTCCAAATTTTGTGTCTCTAGCTCTTATAGTTGCTGAGATCGACGCGTTCATCCGAACAGACGGACATGGTCAAATGGAAATCTCTTTTGATACTGATCAAGAATATATATACTTTACTTTACTTTACATACATTTGCACAGAGCCAATACCCGCTTTTTACCCATTTTATGGGTACAGGGAGTAAAGACTTGTAATAAGATAATTGGAAATTCATAAAGCGCTTCACTATATACGGGTGCCCCGTGTCACCTCTACTTTTTTTTTTCCACATAAGTGAAAAATGATTGAATTTAAGTATGTATATGGCTGTGGGAGATTAACATTAAACTCGATATGCACATATTTGTAGCTACTGACGATATGTGGTGCCTTGTAGCAGGCGTTCCTTAATTTGCCTTGGTCAGCCAGGAGGGGGTTGAGGGCGTGTTTCAGGCGCCACCATAAATAGTGCATAAGTGCGTGGATATCCGGTTTTGCCGGAAGGGCGGGTTAGGGGACACAAACTTTACCTGGCTACTGCCTGAAAGCATGCAACTTCATTCGCTAGAAAGGCGTCAAAAAATGCGCAGTTTACAACACTATTTTATGGCACAGCAACAGTAATAACAACAGCAACAATAACAACAACAGGAAGAGTAACAAGAACAATGTCATTGCCCATTCCCATGAACAAAATTCAATTCAATTTTTATGTTTTTCGCTTAATGCGTTCGGTACTGGGGTCTGTGCTATGAACTTTGTTGGTTGTTGCTTCTTGTTGCTGTAGTTTGGCGTGACATAAAGCAACAACAACAATAACATCATCAACAGCAGCAACAATAACAACAACAACAACAAAAAGAAACTCATTTGGTGTGCTTACTTCACACGGATAAGAACGAGAACGAGGAGCGCGCAACTCCCTCGGCAGTTGGCTTGCAATTTTTAGCAACGTCGCGACGTTGCCTGCAGTCTGTGTCAAGGATCTCCATGCTCCATTTCTTGTGTCTCATTGTTCATATTTTTGTCTCGCTCGCTCTTGCTGCGCAGTCTGTCCCCTACTGCTTCGTACTCGTTTGCATTTAAAGTAAAGTTGCTACATTCATTTTGTTGTTTGTTGTAAATAGAAAACAGCAACAACAGCAGCAGCAGCAGCAGTACTAGCACCAAAACACCAACAACAGCTGGGCACTAAAATTTAACATTGTCGCCCACTGTCGCGTCTGGCAATATTATATACAGGCACCTCAAACTGACTGTGGCAACCCTCACTCAAGCCTCTCGCCCAACTGTACCAACCAGCCACATCGTCGGGGCATAAATATGCATAAAACTGTCGCCTCATTCAAGCTTTTATTGCATTTTACGTCGGGGTCACTGCCTGTATACACGACTCTCTCTCTCTCTCTCCTTCACTCGGTCTCTCTTCTTTTTTGACTCCACATACATACACATAGTGTTCACAGTTGCATCACGTTTGGTGCCACTGTACACGAACTATTTTTCTTTTGTTATATTCCTTCAACCTAAAATCGGAGATGCATAAAAATCGTTAATTTTATGAAAAACATCGATGTTACCATACAATACATCATTTTTTTTAAATTATTACCTAAAACTCATTACCAGTAACCCTTGGCATGCGTGCGATGTTCGCTTTAGTTGTACAATTTGTGGGGTTATTGCATTCGCCACACAGAGAGAAAAAACGCAGCCATGCATAGGAAATGTAGATAGATATACCAACTCAAAGTATTGTCACTTAAAGCGCCACTTGCCTGAGAACTTACACACAAAGCTGAATACATAAGTAGCTGCAGTTGAATCAAAAGGTGAATTTGGTATTTGAGTTTTACTTTAAGAGCCTCGGGCGTTGCATGACAAACAAAGCCACAAACAGCCCGTCATAAGAAAATTATTGCTAACCAAACTTATGGGTAAATGCAAACCATATAGAATTGAGAATTGTGGAGAGGACAGGCGGACCAGGGCAGATCCAAGCACAGAGCACCTTTGCATGCCAACAAAATAATGTTGCCAGCGGCGCACTGTGGTCCAGAATGTGATCATAGTCTATAAAAGTCCAAACACTTATAGGTATACTAGTTAGTACTTACAATTATCGATAAGTCCAATTATCATGTTGCAAGAATAAAGAACTTTCTTGAAAAGCCTTTACATTTAACATAAATGTATCTTAGAAACATACTTATTGAAGTTTTTGACGAGTTTTATTCTGATTATTTTCTGAAAATTAAAAAAGTTAAGACAGTAATTTGTATTTATGATGAGATAACGGATACTTAGACCTTGCGAGACTTCCTCTCTTGTAATTTTATAAAGCATTGTGATGAAAAATATACTAAAAACAAGTAAGAACGTTGCAGTCGGCGGCGGCGTCCGACGGCGGACGCACCCGACTGCAGAATACTATGTTCCCAGTCCTATATAATATGGTTATTTGTGAGTTTGGAAAGAAACGCGATTTTGCTCCTTTGGGGGCGTGGGGGTGGGGGGTGTCCAAAATTTTTTGATGCAGTTCTATCCAGGGGGTCAACATTAGTCTCTATGCCAAATTTGGTGACTCTAGCTCTACTGGTGTGGGAGATATAGGTTTTGCTCCATTGGGGGGGTCCAAAAATTGTTGATGCAGATCTGTCAGGAATCTCAACTTTAGTGTGTATGCCAAATTTGGTGACTCTAGCTTTAAAAATATGAAAGATACATGTTTTCCCCAAATTTTGGGGGAGGGGGTGGAGGTGGGGGGCTGATCTTGACACTTTATAAACTGACGATATACACCAATATGTGTACCAAATTTGGTTGCTCTAGCTCAAAGATAAAGGCAAAAAAATTGCGTTCATACGGACAGACGGACATTTCGCAAACCCAATATACTATTTTTCCCTTCGGGAACATAGTATAATAATACATACTACTTATGTTTTGTATAAAAGATCAGGCTGTTTTTTTTTATTATGTATTTTAGACCGCTAAGTGCGAAGTCGACTTCAAATTCGGAACCAGCGACTCAAAAAATCCCCTTAGTCCGCTTATTGTCTATTATAAACATTTAAGTCTGTCATATTGTATCCCTCAACACAAATGCCTTCCTTGCAAGTTGCAACTCCGCTTGTATACGTAGATGTAGTTGGAAGTCTCAGACCTGGGTACAGGGAGTCCCGTAGTTGCGTACACTCTACAAGAGCATACTTACTTGTTTTTTAAACCGAAAAGATTTATGACAGACAAGAATGGCATTCTGAACCACTGCCTGCAAACAGAAGAGGGCAGATGGCCTCTACCAACGAATGGTTGGCTGAAGTACATTAGTTTGCAATTTACTTTGAAGTCTATGAACAGCCTCAGGTTCAGGTACTTTGCATTATTTTAGCGATGCTGGTGTGACCAAGACATACATGTGATTTCACCAAAACAAAAACTGATTATTAATGTGGCAACTAGATAGAAAAATTATACAAGCCGAGGATGCATGTGTTATAGTTCCAGCTAATAAAAGGCTTGATCCGAGCTAAGTATACTTAAATTAGTCGTAATCGACACAGTCTTATAATAATTTGCGAACAAACTAAC
Source organism: Hirtodrosophila histrioides (assembly GCA_037075165.1). Lineage (NCBI taxonomy): Eukaryota > Metazoa > Arthropoda > Insecta > Diptera > Drosophilidae > Hirtodrosophila > Hirtodrosophila histrioides. The sequence continues at coordinate 140,416 of JBAMCL010000673.1, read as the reverse complement.
AAACAAGCTTTTATTTTTTACTCCCTGTAAAAAGGGTCTACTAAATCTGTTCAAATGCATGTAACATGCTAAAGGAGACATCTCCGACTTTATTAAGTATATATATTCTTGATCAGTATCAAAGAGATTTCGATTTGGCCATGTCCGTCTGTTTGTCCGTCTATATGAACGCGTCGAACTATAAGAGCTAGAGACACCAAATTTGGAATGTAGGTTACGCAGGATACGCAGATCACTTTTGTTTCCACTTTCAGATATTTCCCCCTGTTCCCCCGCAATTCGATTAAATCGTTTAATACCAACAATTTTAAAGATATAGCTTTGGGATTTGGCATGCATAAAACTTTGGTCACTCTAAATATCTAAACTCGATCGGCAGTTATTCACGATAGAAGATTTAGTGCTGCATAACGGGGGGAAAAAGAAGCACAGCCGCCACGCTTACGCTGTCGCTCGTGTGTTTGCGGCTTTATGTATGTGTGTGTATATGTGTAAGTGGACGAAGTTGTGATTGAAAGTCTTAGACCTGGGTACAGTGTGTTTCGTAGTCGAGGTCACTCGACTAGAGCATTCTTACTTGTTAAATTGTATAATTGTGAAAGCGAATCAGAATGCTAGATCAGATAGGCAGAATCAATGGATGGATCTCAGGACACAGAGATGCAACCATGTCTTAGACAGGCGAAATCATGCATAGGAAAAAAAATTACATAGATTCAAAAAATACCAATGGGACAGAATACCCAGGATATGGGACTTTGTACACTGAGAAGTCACCTTAATAAACTAGGAATTTTGATCAGCAGAACATGCAGATTCTTCGAACTTGACAATAAATCCTGCCTGACCAGAATAAGAAGTATACTTTTGGGAAGGCCTGTCTTCTAAACTGTACATCAAGCGATTTGTGCATCGTGGTAATAAGTAAGCTTTTAGATGCTAGGCAAAAGCTGCAATATAAACATTTCGTGGACAATTGGACTGATTCCTTGGCCGGGCTAAAACCCTTATGCCGTGAGAGTTCAGCTTTAAGCAATCACTGTACATGCATATCGATTAAAATTTGAGACGAGATCAAATGAATGATAAAGGTCAAGTTATAGAAGAGAAATTAAATTTAATTATTATACTTTGGCTATATAATCGAGCCAAAGTCAAGTGAACAAGGCTGGGATGGGGCTTTGCAAAAAGGTCAACAGAAATGGAAAGACAATTGCATTTGAAATGTTTATTGGCTGCACAGTTTGGCTTTTAACTGCTCAACTCGATGCCTATGCATGTTTTGTCAAATCATTTCAAATATTCAAGCTCAAAGCGCACTTTTTGCTTATATACGTACATATATGTATGTGGTGGTGCTTCTGCTGGTTATTGCCATTGCAACCGGAATTCCTTAAACGTTTTGCATATTTCATAAGCCAAAAATGTTTGCTTAGAGCCAAACAAAAACAATTGTCATTGTCATTGTCAATGTCCCAGTTCCAATCTTATTCCATCATTCCAGTGGCTTGACTTGGCTGTCGTTGCCATTTTATTTTGCATCACAAAATATTCATAACAATAATTTGGTTTTAATTAAAATTGTGCTGGGTTTTTGTTATTTATTTATTTGGGTCAACGCAATTGACAATTTTACTGTTCAGACCTCCCTTTTGTTGATCTCTCGCACACAAACGTCCTCAACACGCATGAATAATTCATTTATAAGTAAACAAATATGATATTCTCGTACATACTGCTATGTGTGTACATTTATGTCACTAGTAGTAGTTCTGTAGAAATCGCTTACAATTTAATTAATTTTCCTGTTTGGCTCGCATACTTTAGATGTGTCCTAGTCTATCCCACTCTTTAAGGAAGGACATTTGCAACTGCAAATTGTATGAGAACTAGACGCAAGCAATCTGTTAAGGAGAGTGTAAGCCAACTGTGATTAAATACCATTAGGGGCTTTATAGAACTACCAACCGTTTGATAACGAACATTAAGCCGATAATAAGCCATTATTTACTGAATGCACTATAAATATATGTCTCTTGTAATAATATGTCCATCCTTAAGTAATACATACTCATATTAATAATCTATTACATTTCTCCTTTTCATACTAGCAGAGGGTATTATAATTTTGTCTTGACATGGGCAAAGTATATACATTCTGAATCAGCATGAAGTCGATATAGCAAGTCTCTCAGTATCGTAAGCACTATCTCAGCTATCGTAAGGCCGATCCAGCAGGATCGGCCCACTACAAGATATAGCTGCTATAAAAAAATGAACGGTCGATAAAACTGTCCGCCTTTCCGTAAGTTTCTATGCAAATTAGTGTCTCAAGTTTACAGCTTTCGTAATAAAACTTAGCACAAACCCTTCGTTTTGCTGCAGGCAGTACATGTGTCGGAACCGGCCGGATCTGATCGCTATATCATATTTCTGCCTTGCAATGATCGGGTGAAACATTTTTATTTTGTTAGAAAAACTTTTTGTTAATACAAATATTGCATTCAAACTGATCAATTTCAAATTTTATTATACTTCATGTAGTTTCCTATAATTTGATAAAAATCGGACCACATTATTATATAGATCCCATATGAACAATCAGACGAAATTAGAGTTTTTGTATAAAAAAAACATTGCTGCTGGGTATATAGGAAAGATAGCCGTTCTTTCTTGTTGTTGTTGCTTTGGTAATTTTATGTATCCTTTTCATCGACATCGCGACATTGGTGCATTTTACATTTTCCGAGCGAAATGAAATTTGGCCGTGTGCTGACCCTAGAGCGCTAGGCACTGTTGTAGGGTGGTTGGTCGGTAAGGCGGTGGGTCGGTGTTCCGATGGATCGCTTGGTCGGTTAGTCGCTTGGTTGAGACTGCAACAGTTGCCCCACGGCAGTGAAAAAATCGATTATTAACACCACAACGAAGGGACACTGGGCAGTGGACAGGACTATGAAAAGAGGCAAGCAGCGAGCCTTACCCACGTATGTCGAATGTCGTTATTTACACGGTGCTGAGTGCCGGTCAACGACTGAGAGAACTGTTTCGTAAAGTGAGATTGAGGCTTTAAAATTGACCAATGCATTTCATCAATTGCAGGCAATTAAATCGCAGAACGCAGCAATTTCCAATAATGCGCAGCTGGCGGACTGGCAACCAATTTATTGCCACACCCGCAACGCAAAAACAGGCCAAATTGTTGTCTGGCCTAATGCTAATTTCGCCCGTCTGGCCGTTAACAACAATCGCGGGCAACGCAGCTAACGATTGCCATGCCACTCTCACCAGGGAAGTGCGCGCGATTTCATTTCAAAACTCGCCTCAAAATTTGAAATTAATGCGGCAAATGTTGCGCGGAGCAGAAGGACACAGTCGCTGCTTGGCTAATTGATACGCGCCAACGATGCTGTGCAGCAATTTGACATTTGATTTAAACGCAATTGGCCAATGCCAATGCCAATGGCTAAAAAGTCGTCTTATAACACCAAACAAAGTGCCGCCTGGCAGCCAGAGCTCTTATAAAATGGCGGTTGCAAAAGGCGGATCAGAAGACGCCGCCACGTCTGCCTGCGCGCTCCCCTGGATGCTGCGGCTGCTGTTAAACTTTTGCGGTGTCGCGTTGGCTAATGGCGCTGTCACACCGCGCACACACACATACACACATACACACATGCACAACACATGCTCTGCGAAAATGGCATACGACGCGTCCGGAAATGCTTAGCTGGGATTTCTCGCTGCGACGAACCAAAAGGCAGGCGCTGACAATGTCATTTGTTTCCGGCTACGTGCACTTTGCACGTGCATGGTCAACTCTTTGTTGTTGTTGTTGTTACTCTAGATGCTGTGCTTCTGTTGGAAAACTTTTTCGGGGCAAAAATGCTAGTGAACTTTCTGCAGCCCCCAACTGCAACCCAATTTCAATTAAACATAATTTGTACAGTTTATAAGCGCCAGCCACAAACAGTTGTTGTCTAACTGCCTGTCTATCTATCTGTTTGTCTATCAACTCCAACTCCAACTGCCAACAATTTCCCCCTTTACTCCTCACATAATCCTCCTGCACGACAGCATGTCTAATTATGCATCTAATTAGTGACTGGCTGCTGACGAAATTCTCGCAAAATTATTTTTGCAGCTTGTGGCATAATAAGGCATACCTTCAAAAGATGCACAAAGCCAACATACTAGCACACCCACACTCAAAAAATCTCGTGGCTTAGAATAACCAACACTCACAGTAACCTTTACAGTACACATTTTTCAATGTATTTTATTTTTGTTTATTAACCGTGCCAATTTGTTAAATTTACCATAGAAATTGTAACTCTGAAGTAATAATTCCACATGTAATTTGTCGTTGCAGTTACCTACTGATATCACATTAAATTTAACTACAAATATGGTTACATACATACATACATTTTGTTATTGTAATAGGGAACTGTGAACACAGCAAAATTACCATAGAAATTGTTACATTAACGTAATTTTTACTCCCTGTACTCATATAAATCGAGGGTATACACCAACATGTGTACCAAGTTTGCATTCTCTAGCTTAAAGGATGTGGAAATAAATTGCGTTCATACTGACAGACGGACATTTCACAAACAAAATTTTTGAATATGAGTGTAATTAGTAAGCTTATGGTTTACGATATATAAAGCTGAAATAAGTACGTTACGTTAAGTACGTCAAAGCTATCGACTAATAGATATACTAAATTTACTCCTGCTACTTTCTTATTAGAGAAAAAGTTTATCATTAAAGGGATAATCCCTTAAAAGTGTTAAGGTGAAGTTTCATTTAGAAAATGGAAAACGGAATGACAAGAATTCAATTAAGTTCGTCGTTCTAATAAGAAATATTGAGAGTATTTATGCGGTCGGAAACGTCTTTTTTAATGCGTTGCACATTTCCTGAGACAACTAAAATACCCAAGAGTATACGTATTGAAAACGTCCTTGTCACAAGAGCTGAATACAGTTTGGCTGCGGATTCTAGGCAGATACTAGTTACCGGTTACCGGCTACCCGTTGCCCGTTACCCGAGTACACCCGACCCCGCAAGGAGATGGTTTGAAAATTGGCAAGTTTTGCTGTTGTGCAACGACTTTGATGCCTCATGGCCGAAAACTTTTAATAGTTGTACCCCTAACAAAAGCCCACAAGAAAGCTCAGTTGAGAACTATTTTGAAGCGGGCTGCTTATAAAATCTTTGATTCCTTGGCCAAAAGTTGGCGCAGCCACTTACTCCAGCTAAAACTCCATCTCGGAGATTCAGGACTCAGGCCGATATCCTTGGCATCACCGGTTTCCATTCCCACCACGACATTATCAAAATGCACGTTATTAGGTATTATGTTGTTGTGTCTGTGTTTGTTCTTATTGCTTTTGTTGTTGTAGCTGTTGTAGTTGTTGTAGCTTATATTTGTTTTTATTGTTATGGGAAATGTTATGGTTGTTGTTCGTGCTGCTGCAGTATCAACGGTTTTAAAAGCTTACAAAATATTTGTAATTTTGTCACGTTTTAACATTGGCGACGTCACTTAAAATTACATTTCAAAAAACACAAAAAACAAAAGCTAAAAACCAAAGCAAGGCAGCAGCCAGAGAAAAAACCGGAGCAGGAAATAATGTTTGTCTGTGATTTTTTGTATCTTCTTTTCTTTTTATGCTCTGTTCCCGATGGGAAAAAGAGTATATTGGTCTTGTGAAATGTCGGTCCATCCGTCCGTATGCTCGCAATTTTTTGCCACATCGTTATCCTTGAAGCTAGAGCAACCAAACTTGGTACACATGTTGGTGTATATCCTCAAATCCTAAAAAGTGTCAAGACCGAACGCATAAATAAACAAATGATACTGGACTGGAAACAGAGTATTCTGCTGGCGAATACGTCCGACTGCAATGTTTTTACTTGTTGTTTTTCGGCTTGCAAAAATCAAAAGTAGATGGATGGGTCGTCAGTCATTTGTTGGCATCCTGCCTGGCCTGCTCCTGCCCCAAACTTCTGTGTAGTGTTTGTCTATGTGTGACTCACTCCAAAGTTGATCACGTGCTCTGCTTTGTCAATCTTCAGCACAACACATAATGAAAATCATGCTGGCCATGCGACTGACAAGCAAAGGAAGAAATGCGAGACACTCCAAAGGCAAATTGAAATGCAAATACAAAATCGAATGCTCAACATGTGACTGGAAATGCTTATGTGATATGCAAAGCAGACAAGCTGCTCTGCAATCATCCTTCCGCTTATCACTCTCCACAGTGTCCTGTCTTGAGCAGTGCTCAGAGGGGGGGCCTTTTCAAGCACCAGTAAGACCAAGTCGTAATGCCTTGACCATTTTTGTCAAATTTTTGTGACCCAATTACAATTTGCGGAGCACACGTCGTACTAATCCCTAATGCTCTACATACCAGCTCAACATCTGCGGACTCCCACAGAAAAGTATGGATTATGTTGCAAATATTACACACACTCCTACATAAATCAATGTTTGTGCACAGCGGCAGCATTATACTACAGAAAGTGAGAAATGGCCAAAAAAATGGTTCTCAGCTGCAAGTATGCCATGAATAGATGGTAGCCCATATAGCATCCTACTTCTATTACCGAATATAACTACCATAAAATTACTAATACTGTCAATGCCGCAGTCGTAAACGACAAGCGGTAAGCAGGAGGGGGCAACAGCAAACTGGCAAGTGGCAAGTGGCAATTGGCAAATGGCATGCAACTGCCTTGCATTTAAAGTTCCAACTAAAGGTTCCCCAGCCTCTCCCTTTCTATCTGTGTGCGTCTGTTTTGTACATTGCCATCATGAATTTCCAAGGCAAGTTATTATTTAGTAATGGCAATGGGAGTGGCTGGCCGCCTCAGCGGTCTCGTGGCAACGTGTGCATAAGTCTATCCATCTCTACCATATATTTCAGTGGCCCGAGTGGCGCGGATGTGGGGCAACCAATAACTGGTAACAGATTTCGGACGCTACGCTTGGTATGGCACTTTTCATTTCTCTTTTTGTGAATGATGTTCAAAAAAAATATGTATATACCCTAGCAGCAATGTTTCTGCACAAGTCTCAATTCACGTCTGACTGCTCCTATGTGTTCAGATTTTGATACAAATTATAGGAAACTGTTTGAACTATAATAAAATTCTCACTTAATTTGAATGTAATACAAAAAGTTGTTCATACAAAAACTCATTTTTCACCCGATCCTATGGCAGCTATGAGATATAGTGGTCCGATTTTGACAAAATTTGGTCAGATTGTATTAACTCTTTGGAGACGCGGTTTAATAAAAAGTTCAATCAAACAGTGATTATTATTAATTCACCTAAAGTTAGACCACCTGTTTTGTACAGGTAGCGAATTATCGAAAATAAAAATAAAAAGCAATGTCAAAATACTTTGTTGGTCCACCCAAAAAATCATAATCTGCCACGCAGATAATCATGAAAAATAAATAAGTTACATTCTCAGTACAATCCTTTGGTCTCTTAAAGCTTTTAAAATCGTCCTTTTACTTAAAATTTAATGGATACCGCTACTTTCTCAGTTTGTAGAAATAAGCGCCTTTAAATTATGCAATATGTTGTCAAAATACCTTTGTCCACGATTGTATGTCTGTCCCAATTTCAGGATAGCAGCAATTTGTATACCTTCAACTAAGTATGTTGAATGTTAATTCTATTTGCGTGTGGGCGCGGCATATTAATTATTTATAATGGCGCATTGATTATTGAAAAAGCATAAAATGACCAATGAATATTACATTCTACGCTCGTGTCACTAAATCACAAATGACAAATGTTGTCACAACGAAAAGTATTAAATAAGTATAATAAATTGCAATAAATAACTTGCAAAAAACGTTTTAAAAGTAATGTAAATCGCAATCGCGAGTGTTTTAAAGCCGCCCTTTTAAATATTTACAAACTCGCGAATGCAAATTACAAATACATAACTGGAAGATTGCTTTTTATTATTTATTATATTATTATTTATTATATAGCCTGCAAGAATGTTTTTTATTATTCATTATAAAGCCCGGAGAGCTATAATATAACAGCAACTAAAATGGCACCTACAAATACACTTAATGAATAAACAAAATAAAACCCATATTCAATAACTAACAAGTAAGAACGCTGCAGTCGGACGCACCCGACTGCAGAATACTCTATTTCAAGTCCTGTATAATTTGGTTATTTGAGGGTTCGGAATGAGATGCGAAAAAACAGTAGTCTGTATGTGAAATTTGATGACTCTACCTGTACAGATGTTGAAGATATAGATTTTGGTCATTTGTGGGGGAGGCGGTGGTGGGGTCATTATTTTTTTTGATGCATGATTGTCCAGGGGGTGAACATTAGTCTGTATGCCAAATTTGGTGAGTCTACCTGCAAAGGTGTGGGAGATATAGATTTTTCCCATCTTGGCACTTCATAAATTGAGGATATAAACCAACATGTCTACCAAGTTTGGTTGCTCCATATTCAAGGGTATGGAAAAAAATCGCGAACCCAATATACTCTTTTCCCTCCGGGAACAGAGTATAAAAATTAATGTGCAAAATTAAAGCACACGCACCGAAGCCAAAGAAAACAGTCAAACAAACAAACAGCCACCAAACAAACACTAAACCGGGAGAAACGAAGTTGAATAAACAATCGCAACACAAAACAAGTAAGAATGCTGTAGTCGAGTATACCATACTACTAGACTGCCTGTACCAGGCTTAAATATTCCAATATATCTTCGTTTCCAACCACTTGGATTTGATTTGCACAGTAGATTAGCAGTGGCCAATGTAATACATGCCAAATCCCAAGGCTTTATCTTTATAATTGTCCTTAAAAATCGACTCTATCAATTAATGGGGGAGCGGTGGGAGATATTTAAAATCTGAAACAATCCTAATCTGCGTAGGGTATACAGGAACCTACATTACTAATTTAGTGATTCTCGCTCTTATAGTTGCTGAGATCGACGCGTTCATCCGGACGCACAGGCAAACGGACAGGACCAGATCGACTTGGCTATAAGACTATATATATACTTTATAAGGCCGGAGATACCCCCTTTTAACCATTTTACGGGTACAGGGCGTAAGGAAACCGACTGAATGACCTGATGAGCAGCCTATTCCAGTTTATGACTCGAGCGAGTCCTTTTATACCCTGTGCCAGGAAAAAGTTTCTACATTGAGTGGATATTTTCACTATTGTGGGTACTCGTAATCCATGCGCATATCAAGTTTTTTTAACATTTCAAATGTTGCCCATACATACCCGAAGTTCGACAAAAACTATTTATAGCGACAAAGTTAAGGATTACTTACATGATTCCTACGTAATTTTCGACGAACTGTGGAAATTAAAACCAGATCGCATGGTTAACACAAGGTTGAGTGCACTGCTTGATGAGTAGGGGTATGTGTAAGAAGATTTGAGCAGTTGTATTTGTGTATAGGAAGAGGTTCAAGATCGCTTACCTACAAAACCCAAAGTTAATCAAACTTGACGTATCAATTCAGTCTTATAGAAATATTTGTTTCGCATGTTTTACAACCTGTAATTTAGATTTCAAATATTCCCCCCCTAACCTCGAAGTTCGATAAAAACGTTCTACAGCAACAATTTTACGGACATACCCTTGGGAAGTCAGGTATATATCAAGATGACAGGATACAAATTTATTTGTAACGATAATCGCATACCAATTTTTCGGTAATTACTTACAACAATTTTAAACAATTTGGTTGTTGCCGCCTGCTGGCTCTATCACAAAAAAAAAGTTTCAAACAAAGGCCTCGATTGATTTTCAGGCTGCTTACGTGGGCAAAAACATTTATTAAGGTGGTCCTTCATAAATATTCTTATATCTGGTCCCACTAAAATGATTAATAGATATTTGCGTAGCATATTTTTACAAACATCTTTATCAGATACTGGAAACTCGCTCCCACTCGAACTAATGTAACAGACAAGTAGTGTCAATCACAAGTGTGGCAAAGACAATTTGTTGTCCTCATGTATATAAATATACAATACTAGCAGGTAATATCCCGGCCTTGCCCGGGGAAATATTTAGATGAAAATGCATTTTTTTTCTTGAATTTGACTACTTTCGTCAACCGTAAGCAATACAACTAAATAGTTGAGCCAAGTGACTAATGTTTTCAGTGTAGGGCTATGAAAATGTCATTGAAAAAAAAAAAGCAACAAAAAAATGTCCCACTCATTTGTCTTTGACTTCCATTTCCCGTCCGTGGCGTCACGGAGTAGATTTTCCAAAATCATTTGGCATTTTAAGCCAATTTCAACAATAATACTAACAATCCAAATTAAATCTTTCCAACTGTTTTCCGCCCGTTGTATTGCACGCAAAGTACCGAGGTACTTTCAAAACCGGTAGCACATGTGACGAATTATTTAATGTGAGGTGCTTTGAAAATTAGTTTCAAAATGATTGAATGATAAACAGAAGTTTGAAAATGAGTTTGAAGTCAATTGGACGATACTCAAAAAAATTTCATACAACAGTTTTCCGCGTATTTTCCGACCTAAGGGATAGATTTTCCAAAATCTTTGGACACCGCGCCTATTATGTGTTTGGGTAGAACCATGAAAATGAGTTTGAAGCCAATTGCATAAAAATTAAAAATGTCGAATGCCAGAGTTTTCCACAAATTTTCCGAGCATAGGGCTGAATTTCCAATAATCGGTGATACACGTGTCGAATTATTTAATGTGAAGAGCTTTGAAAATGAGTTTGAAGCCAATCGGACGATAATCAAAAAAGTTTCATACAACAGTTTTCCACGAATTTTCCGACTTTGTGGGTAGATTTTCCAAAATCTTTGACCACCGCGCCTATTATTTTTTCCCATAGAACCTTGTAAATGAGTTTGAAGCCAATCGCATGAAAATTAAAAATGTCGAATGCCAGACTTTTCCACCGATTTTCCGACCATGGATCTGAATTTCCCAAAATCGCTGATACACGTGTCAAATTATTTTATGTAAAGAGCTTTGTAATGAGTTTGAAGCCAATCGGACGATAATCAAAAGAGTTTCATACAACAGTTTTCCACGAATTTTCCGACTTTGGGGGTAGATTTTCCAAAATCTTTGACCACCGCGCCTATTATTTTTTCCCATAGAACCTTGAAAATGAGTTTGAAGCCAATCGCATGAAAATTAAAAATGTCGAATGGCAGACTTTTCCACCGATTTTCCGACCATGTAGCTGAATTTCCTAAAATCGCTAATACACGTGTCAAATTATTTAATGTGAAGAGCTTTGAAAATGAGTTTGAAGCCAATCGGACGATAATCAAAAAAGTTTCATACAACAGTTTTCCACGAATATTCCGACTTTGTGGATAGATTTTCCAAAATCTTTGACCACCGCGCCTATTATTTTTTCCCATAGAACCTTGTAAATGAGTTTGAAGCCAATCGCATGAAAATTAAAAATGTCGAATGCCATTGTTTTCCACCGAATTTCCGACCATGTGGTCGGATTTCCCAAAATCGCTGATACACGTATCGAATTATTTTACGTCAAGAGCTTTGAAAATGAATTTGAAGGTGATCGGACTAAAATTAGACTTTCGCCCATACAACCTTAAGACCCCCATTTTCCACCCATGGGGGTGGATTTTCCAAAATCGATGAAATATGTGTCAAATTAATTTTTGTGTAGATCTCTGAAAATGAGTTTGATGCTGATTGGATGGTAAACAAAAAAGTTTCATACAACAGTTTTCCGCGATTTTCCATGCTTATGGGTGGAATTTTCCAAAATCCCGTCTTAGTGTGCACTTTCATCATAGGTGGAACCTACTGTGAAAATTTCAGCATCCTAGCTCTTATGGTTAGGGCTGTGCGATGATTGCCAATCAGTCAGTCAGTCAGTCAGAACGAACTCTTTTATATATATAGATACATACAAATTTATACAAATACAAGGAAATAAGAATGCTAGAATCGAGTTTTCCCGACTACGAAGCTCCCTGAACCCAGGTCTAAAATTTCCCAATACATCTTTGTATACTTACACATGCATATACACACACGGCTGTCCTGCTTCTTACCCCGCACTACAGTACTAAATCTTCTTTCGGGAATTATTTCCGTGTTTATGATCCAATCGACTTGAAATTTTATACAGTCGTTAATAAATCGTTTTTTTTTTATCGATTTGCGGGTGAGCGTGGGGAGATGTCTGAAATCTTAAGAAAACTTCATCTGTGTATGGTATACAGGAACCTGCATACCAAATTTTGTGTAGCTCTTATAGTTGCTGAGATCGACGCGTTCATCTGGACAGACAGACGGACAGTAATGTACTCGGTTATTGGTACTGATCACCCAAAACAGACCCTTCAGATCTTTGGTTTGGAGGAATTTTAAACGGTATGCATTCATCGACGCACACGTGCGATATTACTCCAAGCGAATATCGTTCAAGGCGTGCGAATTTTTCACAAGCGCGCTTGTCGATTCCATATCTTGTGCACACACATGCATACAGATATTGAAATGGGACCCATACACGGGGCAATTCAGTTTCCCAACTTAAGTGAGTTTTTCGAGTTGCGGAAACCGATTGCACGTAATTGGTACGGTTGCGACAATGTTGGGCCAACTACATAGGTTCTGTATCAAAACCTTTTGTTACGAGCAGTGAGTTGTCGGAAGTGGTTGGGGTGTATTTTGGCTACGCACAACTTAATCGACACAACTCGTGGGCGTTGTTTCTCTTTGGTTTTGTACTTTCTGCTGCTGTTTTTTTTTGTTCGCCTGGTGTCAGATGCTGTTCGTTGTATGCAAAGCACTTGCAAAGCTCTGGCTTCACGATCGGGGTTGTTTTGGTATAGTTGTGCTATAGTTGTGTACATCTTTTAGGGCGTATCCCTTTCCGTTTTGTTCTTTCTAGCTACTGTATTTTCTGTTCGCCTGGTACTTGACTGTATGTTGCGTGCGGAACATCTAAAGATCTTTTGCTGCCGTTCATAGGCGGCATTGTTTAGCAGAAAATAGTAAAATTAATGAAAATTCAGATAGTCATTTTGTTGTTATCTATATATATAAAAGACTTCGTGCTGACTGACTGACTGACTGACTGACTGATTGATTGGCAATCATCGCACAGCCCAAACCATAAGAGCTAGGATGCTGAAATTTTCACAGAAGCTTCCATCAATGATGAAAGTGCACACTAAGACGGGATTTTGGAAAATTCCACCCACAAGCGTGGAAAATCGCGGAAGACTGTTGTATGCAACTTTTTTGTTTACCATCCAATCAGGTTCAAACTCATTTTCAGAGATCTACACAAAAATTCATTTGACACATATTTCACCGATTTTGGAAAATCCACCCCCATGGGTGGAAAATGGGGGTCTCAAGGTTGTATTGGCGAAAGTCTAATTTTATTCCGATCACCTTCAAATTCATTTTCAAAGCTCTTCACGTAAAATAATTCGATACGTGTATCAGCGATTTTGGGAAATCCGACCACATGGTCGGAAAATCGGTGGAAAAGTCTGGCATTCGACATTTTTAGTTTTCATGCGATTGGCTTCAAACTCATTTACAAGGTTCTATGGGCAAATATAATAGGCGCGGTGGTCAAAGATTTTGGAAAATCTACCCCCAAAGTCGGAAAATTCGTGGAAAACTGTTGTATGAAATTTTTTTGATTATCGTCCGATTGACTTCAAATTCATTTTCAAAGCTTTTCACATTAAATAATTTGACACGTGTATCAGCGATTTTGGGAAATTCAACCACATGGTCGGAAAATCGGTGGAAAAGTCTGGCATTCGACATATATAATTTTCATGCGATTGGCTTCAAACTCATTTACAAGGTTCTATGGGCAAAAATAATAGGCGCGGTGGTTAAAGATTTTGGAAAATCTACCCCCCAAAGCCGGAAAATTCACGGAAAACTGTTGTATGAACTTTGTTTTTATTATGTTCCAATTGACTTCAAACTTTTGTTTATCATTCAATCATTTTGAAACTAATTTTCAAAGCACCTCACACTAAATAATTCGTCACATGTGCTACCGGTTTTGAAAAATATAAATAAATACTAAAACCTCGGTACTTTACGAGCAATACAACGGTCGGAAAACAGTTGGAAAGATTTAATCTGGATTCTTAGTATTATTCTTGAAATTGGCTTAAAATGCCAACTGATTTTGGAAAATCTACTCCGTGTCGCCACGGGCGGGGAATGGAAGTCAAGGACAAATGATTGGGACATTTTTTTGTTGCTTTTTTTTCAATGCCCTACACCGAAAACATTAGTCACTTGGCTCAACTATTTAGTTGTATTGCTTACGGTTGACGAAAGTAGTCAAATTCAAGAAAAAAAATGCAATTTCATCTAAATATTTCCCCGGGCAAGGCCGGGCTATTACCTGCTAGTTATTAATAAAATTCAAAATTTTACAATTTTTTTCCTGAATTTTTGTATTTTTGTTTAATTAGTATATTTAAATAAACCACTTCATTGCAATATTTAGGGTATTTTTCGAGTTCTGCTCTTCTCTTGAAGCTTGTAATACTAACAACTATGCTATCCATAACCCTTTTCGTATTCTGTGTTCTAAGTATAACAATCTTTCTCATTTAATATGAAATGCTACTTCAATTTCCCTACTCAGAACTTCACTTTTATGTTATCTGTGTAATCTATAGTTACTTTTGTCTATTGTTTGATTTATGTAGAACTTTTCTTTAGTTTGCACTTACTGGTTACCGGGAGGTGGGTTTTCATTTTGCCTGGGTCCGCGCGTTAACAATACTTGAATGTACTGCCCGTTTTAGTACATCAACTTCCAAGAGAAGTTGGCTGATCTGAAAAAAATCTCTCTCTTGAATTCCTCTTTCGACCTTAAAAATATGTTTTTGCGAGAAAAAAATTCTTGAACATATGTAGTATATGCAGTTTTCAATGGGTATATTCGGGTATTTTTGTATTCGCGATTACTTTGGTATTACAAAGTCAGCGATTGGTGACTGAGGTGTTCTAAGCATTGAACTATCCAAATTGGTTCATTTATTTAAGTCCCAATGTCCTGAATGTGTAGAGCTTCAGCTGTAAAGAAACATCTTACCCAAGGTCTTAAAAAATTCGACTCTACTCTATAAAATCAGATGGGGGTTCCTAGAGTGGCACACGTTAAATGTGCAATATAAATTAGAAAATGAATTTTTTTAAATCCAGGGTATTGAATCAGACAGTTGCAAAAAGCCAAGATTGCAGCAGTCATCGCGCCGTGGCGACAGAGCGTTGTCAAACCAACGCTGTGGACAGACGAATGGCATAATTGCATGCATTGCATGCATTGCATGCATACTATGTATGTGAATTTGTATGTATGTATACATGCCAGACAGACGGCCATCTCGTCCAGGGACTCATTAGTATGCACACAGGCGGCCTATTATTTTTAGCGCTGATGTGGGCGTCGACCGACTGTCGAACTGTCCCACTGGTCAATGAATATGCACCGGCAACAACTGCCAAACGCTACTAGATTTTGATGAAATATTGTAGAGCGATATTTTTGTTAATGGATGATAATAGAGCGATGAAAAATGGGCGTACTTATTAGTAGTCCGCGCTACATATTTATAAAAGTGTTATTTAACAAGTTAGAACGTTGCAGTCAGACGCACCCGACTGCAGAATACTGTGCTCCCAGTCTTGTGTAATTTGGTTATTTGGCGATCTTGGCACTTCATAAATTGAGGGTATACACCAACATTTGTTTGGTTGCTCTAGCTTCAAGGATGTGGAAAAAATTGCGTTCATACGGATAGACGGACATTTCGCAAACCCAATATAATCTTTTACCCATTGGGAACAGAGCTTAAAACATACAGCATATAATAAAATTTTGTAAACTTACTCACGCACAAATGACTTTTTGGGAGAAATCACAGATTTCACAAACGTTCACCAAACAAAGAAATTAATTAAAAAAATCCTTTATTATTTTAAAACACATTTTTACTTAAAAGTTTTACCATCTGTTAAAATATAATCCCCAATTTTGCATACTCTTCTTTTAATACACCGTAAATGTACTAGATCGCTTATGTCACTATAATAATAATTACATGTATACCCTTAGAGGGTCACGAATGTGTAACGCATTGACATGAGACATGTCCGACCACAAAAATTGTAATCCGAGAATATTTAATCGAGATGGAGTCTATCCCTCAGATTTTATGACAAGTAGCCTTTAGTTCTGAATAAATCTAACCAGATGGTTAATTTGCATCACCTATCTATATTAAGTATACGTATCTATGTATATATGTACATCTATATATATAAAAGACTTCAACCTGACTGATTGACTGTTTGGTGACATTTGGGCAGCCAAAACGGCAGAAGCTAGAAGCCTGCAATTTTTCCAGTACCTTCTTATTATAAAATTAGGTGGAACTGCCGAACAAAATAGTTAAATATATATCGGGAAGGATAAGAAAACTGAATTTGAAAATTGTATGAAAATCTCGGTATGCGCCAGGTGCTACATAACAACGTGAAAGTGCAAGAGAGATAAAAATGTCCCTCTTGAATCGCTCTCTCGGCCTTAAAACCTATAAGTGTAACGGAAATCCATAGAAATTGAAGCGCACGCTGAATTTCATAGAGTGTGACGTAGATACGCAATGAGAGCCAAAAGTTGCAGATGTTTTGTCGTAACTCACGATTTAGAGAGGTTACGACAAGAAGTCGGCAACTTTTGGCTCTCACTGCGCATGCACGTCACATAACCCCACGCGTTTAAAAAATTTATGAAATTTAAGGACTATTTTCAGAAAACCTTATTGTATGTCTGTTAATGAAATCAGATGAAAAAATCCACTTTAGTATCTTATAGAGAATTGCGTGACACATCGATTGAGATACATTGGACATACATATAAAATAATACGCAGTCAAAGTGAGAAAATGTTGCCAATCCGTCTGTTTGAATTCAAACTTTTCGCTGATAAGCTATGGTTATAAAACTTGGCACAGATACTGGTTTTTGGAGCAGGCATACATACATACATACATATATGAAAACCAGCCGGATCGGATTACTATATCATATAGCTCCCATAGGATCAATCAGTTGACAACTATGTCTTTGTCTGAAAAAGAAGATAACCTAACCATACTCGCCAAATTGAAGTTTTATTATTTTCTACACATTCTGACCAAGTTTAATCAAAATCGGTCAAATATATGTTATACCTGCCGTAGGAGCGATTCGGAAAAATTTGCGTTTTTATATGAAAACGCTGCAAAATGTATGGAGATTAGCCACTTTTGATGGCAATGATTCAATCATACAACAATTGCGATCGCTAATTTTAAAAAGCATTTGGTAAAACCATGTAAGAATGCTCTAGTCGAGTATACCCGACAACGAAAGTCCTTGTCTAAAACGTGCAAACACATCTTCGTCCACTGATACATACACACACGCATACACAAAACCGCACACACGCGAGCCCCAGAGTAAGCGAGGCATTTTAATTTCATCTTCCGCCCACCACTCCCCCACTCCATCACTGAATCTTCTTTCGTAAATAACTTCCAAGTTTATTATCCGACGAACGTGAAATTTGGACAGTAGAATAAGAGTGACTTAAGCATAATACATGCCAAATTCCTCAGCGATATCTTTAAAAATGTGTCTGTGAACGGTTTAATCGAATTGCGGGGGAACGGGAGGAGATATCTGAAATCAGACAAACAGACGAACATAGCCAAATCAAAATCTCTTTTGATACTTCTCAAGAATATATATGTTTTATAGGGTCGAAGACTGCCTGTTTTACCCATTTCATGGGTACAGGGAGTAATGTGAGAAAATAAGGTGTTAACCAAAAAAAATATTAACAAAGCTTTTAGAAAGTTAATAAATGGAAGAGAGAACTCATTAAAAAAAATATATAGTTTTTTTTTAAACAGAGTATGAAAGCGCATTTTATGGTTACACAGTGTAACTAAAAGTCTTGGTACACTGCGAGAGGCGTCCACGCATTGTGGGGCCAACACGTGTCCGCGTTTTTCAGCGTAATACGAAGTTTTTAAATATATATTTGATGAATTTTCATTCGATGAGCATAACAAGCGGGACGACCCCATTGGGTATTGGTCTGGGAATCAGCCGATCGGCTTAAAATTCTACTGCATACTTCAAAGGGCGTTCGGTATTAATTATTAACAACGCTGCACAATAGGTAATTTCGACACTTTTTCGGATATAAATTAATAACTCGAGAACGAATAAAGATTTTTTAGTTTGGTTTTTTGCATTGGGCTTATAATATCAATTAACAATTGGCATTGAAAAATCGGCGTGGCACCGCCTTTATTGTTAATTTTACGATATGCAAATTTTTTGTTTTTCGAGTAATCTATTCCAAACTTTTAGGTTTGGAGTGTTGTTGTGCTACTAAATTTCTGGTAAAATATGATCCAAATCGGACAACTACATCATATAGAAATAATAGGAATTATCGGTCGAAAACAAATGTTGTATGAAAATCATGTTGTTTTCAATACATCGGAGCCAAACTCACCAGATATGATTGAAATTCGGCTTCTGACAATAAGTCATCATTGGACTACTATATCGTATAGATCTTATAGGAACAATCAGTAAAATTGCAACTTTTTCTAGCATAAATTTATAAAGCTGACTGTCATTGCTTAGATACAGGTTATGTGCTAGAAAGTTAAATTTTGGAAAGAATCGGAAAAAGTAGAATCTAAAATTAACTGTTACGTGTTCACAATTAATTACTCTACTACATGTATATAGTCACTTGGTGGACAAGTGTGGACAAACTTTTAAAACTCTTCCCAAAGATAAAGTCTTGCAAAAAAAAAAAAATTTTGGGACGTCTTTTTATTGACACTTACAGTAGACAACACGTACAATACCAACAGGACAGATTAACCAACATAAAGTACAAGCCACACTGATCACTATTCATTATAAATTGCATTCACTAATATCAATTTGAAAGAACTTGAGCCACTCAAACTTCACCAAATTTGTTACAAAATTTATGAGCTCGTGGTTTTCGTTTGAAGCAGCTGTTTTAACAGCTGTTATCTTAACAGCAGAAGGCAATGTTAAAATTTCTGGTATGCAACATTGTGGTTTGAGGTATTCCTAATAGATTACCAACAAGAGTTAGTTAATTTAAATACTTTGAAAAAAAGACTTTATATCCGAAAAAGTGTCGAAATTACCTATAGTGCGCTGGCTGCATGCCGCACGCTGAAGGTTGCACGCGCACTCAAAAGTGCCTATAATTAATGTCAAAAAGCAATTTAAATGCAAATAAAACACATGAGTTGCCAATTTACTTGCAGCGGACAGAAGCAGCCTACTAGTAATTACTATACTGTACTGACACCTACAATGTATCTGCATTTGTAGTTGCATTTGCATCTTTCAGTATGCCAAGTGCGGCTTAATTTGTTTGTTGTTTGTCAACGCAATGGGCTACCACAAGTGAAAAAGAGATAGATCAGCAGGAGAGTGAGAGATGCAGCTATAACAAATCCAAGAGAGGTAGTCGCGACTTGGCTACGTGCCGCTGCAGCTAACTAGGAGTGATTCCAAAAACACGTCTAACAGCAACACCAAGAACATCGCCAACGGTAACAACAATAGCATCTGGGCGAACGTTATGTGACACACGGGAGAAATTAATGCTGCCAAAATGCGCCGGGTGCGCTCATTTTTGCTCTGTCGCTGCGGCACGTGCCCCAAGCAGCCACAACAACAATACTAATAATAGCAGCAACAATCCTGAAGTACAACGTGCTAAAAAGAAGTTGCTGCCGAGATTGAGCCACAAGTTTGCCACTTTAATGTGAACGAAATATGTTGTCTGTCCGGCACTTAGACCTCTTCTCTTTCTCTCTGGCTGCTTTTTAAATTTTGGGACAAGTATTTGGATGGGCCAACATTAACCACAGTACCAGAAATTCCTGAATCAATTCCTTTCTGTGTAGCAATCATAATACTCTATACAAGCCATAGAAATAGCAACTGCAGCCAGTGTCACTGGCAGCGGTAGCGTAAAAGGATAACCAGAACACAAATTTCGAGGAGACGTAAGGTTAGAGGGTGGCTATATGAGCCTCACAGAGTTATTGTACTTTAAGCTAATTATATACTAAAGAGATTAAGCAAATAATTAGGAAGGATTCACTCGTAGATTAAGTGGAAGGACATCGTAGAGTGGCCTGTAGTAACTTGAAATGTAGAGCACGTGTCCTCAATCAACATTGATTAGAGAAAAAGTGCATTTCCTGTACCCAGGTCAAAAATTTTTGATCGCAGCCCCAGTTGGCCATAGTTACCTTCCAGAAGTACTTCTAGCTTACAACATTTTTCACATCGAAGTAGTTCCAAAAAACTGCATTCTTACATTCGCGTTTATTAAGGGGCTGAACATCGGAATAATGTGTTTTTAGAACCTATTCTTGCATGGAGTGGATGTTGTAATTTCAACTTCGGGAAACGCTCGGGTTCGATTTTAAAATTCCATATCCGATTTTGACGTAGAAGACGAACAATTATTCCGTTATTTCAATTTATCTCAGCTTTTCCGCCTGTATCCATAAAATGGGTACTGTCTCGTGGTACTAAATCTGTGCAAGTGCATGGAACAGGCAGAAGAAGACATCCCGACCCTATAAAATATATTTATTCTTGATCAGTATCAAAAGAGATTTGGATTTGGCCATGTCCGTCTGTCTGTCCGTCTGCCTAGATGAACGCGTCGATCTCAGCCGTCCGATTGGCTTCAAACTCAATTTCAATTGTTTATCATCTAATAATTTTGAAACTAACTTTCAAAGCACCTCACATTAAAATATGCGACACACGTGCTATCGATTTAAAAAAATGCATGCCCACGGTCAGAAAAGGGGTGAAGTTTGGAATACAGCATTATCATTTTTCTTGCGAATGGCCTCATACTAATTTTGTCAGCTAAATTTAAATAAGCTCGGTACTTTGCGGGCAACACAAGTGCCAGAAAATAGTTGGAAGCTCTTTTCTTGAGTCTAAGTATTATTTTTGCAATTGACTTCATTTTCAAAGCTATACCAAAAATAATTATAAAAGTACCAAATGATTTTGGAAAATCTACCCCTACCTCTCCACGGACAGGAAATGTAAGTCAATGACAAATGAGTGGGCTTAATTGTTTAGCTAGACAGTTTCATAGCCCTACACAAAAAGTCATTAGTCGTGTAGCTCAACTATTTAGGAATGTCTACCCCCGCGGGCGGAAAATTGACGGAAGTCGTCAAATGCAACATAATGCATTTTAGTCTAAATATTTCGCCGGGAAACGCTGGGGTTTTACCAGCTAATGTATAACATATTAGTCTAGGTATCAATGTTACAATGCTTTATCTCAAAGGTAACATCAGATAAGCACAAAATAGTTCATATTCAAGCTCCATTTTCCCAATGTGTATGTATAACAAGGACTAACAGGCATCTTTATACAGACTCCGACTTTTATATTTTTTTGTTTAGCGCATAGAAAACTAATATTGTGTAAACTTTTCAAAATATATATGCCATCAGAATCAGGAAAAATTATAATAGATATTGAGCACTTTTTACAGAGTATAAGCAAAAAATATTAACGTCAATATTTTGCAAATTTGTTTTCTTAAATTATGTTATTTTTTAAAAAGAGTTACGGAGTATCCTTAGGTCGTAAAGCCTTATCTATATATATAAAAGTGAATGTCTGTCTGTATGTTCGCGATAAACTTGAAAACCTTTTAAAGGATCTTGATGAAATCTTTTATAATATATTCCTTGAAGTCCAGGGAATGTTTATAGCTATAGTTTGTTGTGTCATCACCACCCCACACACCCACCCACTCATAAACGAAAAATGATAATATTCATGAGTATAATTTTACAGTAAATAAAAACTATAATATCCACGAGTGTTAGTGTGTGTAAGTGTGTGGGGAAGGAAGTTTCATAGCAATTTTTTTACCGTGCCCTCGATCGACATAATAAATATTTATAAGAATCAAAATTTAAATAAATATAGTTAGGAAATGCGAGCAACGCCGCGGGTATAAGCTAGTCTGCAATATAAATTGTCATTGTTTGATATGATGGTCCAAAAGTTCAAGATTGCACAGCAGCCTATAGAAAAGCATTTCCAGTGAACGCTGGTATGTGCGATGCTTCCTTTTGTCTCTTTTGTTTAGTTCTTGTTAATTTTTCAGGATAATTAACATAGTGAGAGTCAGTCAGAGTCAGTTGGTAAGAGATGCATTGAATATGCACCGCATTTAAATGCTAGCGAACAAGAATTTAAATGGTTACAAGTACGATAACAAACGAGAATTTGAGAATTTTTTACTGATTACCGATTACTGATTGCTGGTTGCCGTTTGCCAAGCGCACTCAGCACTTGGCAGTCTGGTTTCGGATCTCGGTGGCTCCAACGTCTCGATATTGGCAAACCTGACCAGAAATGATGCTCCGCCGTCGATGACAAGGATAGCTTAATCTGATTTGCTTCTTGAGCCGTTAACTCTTGTCTAACTGCTCTCTCTTATCCTTTACCCTTAACAGGCGTGCGACTAGGCGATGGCGCGGGCAGCAGCTCGCTAGCCGCCTCCAATGTGCCATGCCCACCAGAAATGTTTCGGTGCAACAACGGCAAATGCATAACATCTCATTGGGTGTGCAATTACCAGAAGGACTGCGATGATGGAGAGGATGAAATGCAGTCGTGTCGTAAGTAAAATTCCTTCCCATCCACATAACTGCAATACCAATGCCCGCCGATTTCTTATCCGTTACAGCGCCACCCGAGTGCGAGGCACCTCAGCTGAACTGCGGCCAATATGTGTTCAATAAAACATATTGCATCCCACCGCACTATCGCTGTGACATGATCGAGGACTGCGAGGACAAGTCGGACGAGGCGCAGTGCAGTAAGTAAACCGCAAACAAATTGACACAACCAGTATATCTGTCTCCTCCCATATTCCATATCCCAAGTTTTCCTAATTGCGCTGCCTCAATAAATATTTGTGA
This sequence comes from Hirtodrosophila histrioides, assembly GCA_037075165.1. Taxonomy (NCBI): domain Eukaryota; kingdom Metazoa; phylum Arthropoda; class Insecta; order Diptera; family Drosophilidae; genus Hirtodrosophila; species Hirtodrosophila histrioides. Next base: position 117,258 of record JBAMCL010000673.1, on the reverse strand, counting down.
CCATCTCTCGCAGCGTAGCGTCAGCGTCTTCCCCCTCTGCGATTACTCGCTGTACATATACATACATACATATATGTATGTACCTCCACAACCCGCACCAGTTCTCAGTTCAGTTGAGCTTTGAGCTCTGTTCGGTTCAGTTTCGTGAGGGCGGGGCAACAATTTGCTTAGCAAAATGTTTACATTTTATTATACCAATTTTATTTATGCAAATTTGCCAAATTTACACACACACACACACACACACACACACACACACACCAATACACAGATACACAGATACAGACTCAGACAAACCGCATTTTGTTGGTTTTTGGCAATCGCAGAATGGAGGGCATTTGAGTAAGCAAAGCCAACTTAAATGTATGTAACCAAGGTGTGCTTAGCAAAGCTAAGCCATGATAAAGAGAGTTTGGTAAAGGGCAGCTTCAAAGAGTTATGGCCAAAGGGGCACTTAGTGGCAGCCATTTCTGATGAATACCGAATGTTTAAAATAGCACCAACAATTCAACAAATTCCAGCATTCTACTACGGTTTACTGAAATTACCGAAATAATTGAAACAACGCTCTACGAGTATGAGAGTATGTAATCGTAGTGAGAGAGTGAGTATTCAAAATACATATTTGAAATTATATCCACAATTTTAAGATTTGTAATATATTTAGGTTAGCACTACGCTACGAATGGTATACATATGTTTGATTACATTTTTGGGCATATACTATTTAATCCAATTGCCGATCTTAATTAAATATTTTAAACTTACCTGAAATGGGTATATCAAAGTTCTTTAAAATATTTCATAACTTGTTTCTCTATCGATATAACATAAGCGTAAAATTCCATTTTATACGTTACAAGAAAAGTAGTCTTTTTGCAGGTCAATGTAATGTAGAGTTTAAAAGTACTATCATTTATAAATTGTGGGAAATTAAAAATAAACTTTATCTGCAGCCATTCGAGCTCTATCCTCATGGAGGATAACCTCAAATTGCTAACGGACTGTTGGAGCTGTCTTCAAAATATTTCACTACGAAACAAGGTGACGCTATGCTGGGTCCTTGTGCACACCGGAATTCCTGTCAATTAATCTGCGGATGAACTGGCTACAGCCAGTTTGATGCAGATTTGTCCAGGGGGTCAACATTACTCTGTATGCCTAATTAGGTGACTCTAGCTATGAAACTGTAGGGAGGGAGAGGTCGCATTCTATTAACTAAAAAGGTACATAATTTATGAATAAACTTAAATGATTATAATTAGCCAAATCGTAGTATAACAAAGATAATTTACCCCAGCAGCAGCGCGCCATCTACCGTAGATCGACAGCAAACCATAGACAGAAGCTGAGAGACAAAACCAATATGTCAATTTCAGTCACACTTTTAAGACTTAGGGCCAAAAGAGCGATAAGTCCCGAGATTTATATTAAACGGGTTATTCATATTTTATTTGAAACTGTTATTTATTAATTCCAATTTGTGCGGTCTTATATATAACACTCTGGCAACTCTGGTAAATGTTTGATGTTTTCCAACACTAAGACGATCAACTATTGTGTCATACGCATATCATACATACACATACATACGCTTATCGGTCAACTTTTATTTGCATTCACTTCATTATTTCGACAATAAAGTCTGCCGAGAGAATTTGCTTTCTAATTTTGAGACGCGTCGTGTAAGACGGACAAAGGCGGACATTTTGACGCAGTCTTTATTTGGGAGTCTATACAAAAGTATTACCCGCAAAACACATGTCGAGCAACAGCGCGCCACATACCGTAGATCAATAGCAAATAGCAATAGCACAATACTATTAGTACTCGCTTGCACTGGACTAATTCGATTAATTTTGTTATTTTCTGGTAACTTGTTTAACCACTGACCGTGTAAACTGAACTTTCTAGAATATTTTATTCCTATAACGTGTCACGGTTGCTTACATTCTCAAATCACATAGCTGCTTGTCCGTAACGCTTCAGAAATGTTATTGCTGAAATGCGTTTCTATATATACAGAGGTCTATTGAACTCAGCCCCATGTTGACTCCACCCTGGGGCATCTACAAACTGGAAACTTAAGCTCAAGAAGTTTTAGTCGGCAGACCGTGTGCGGCATATTTTGATTAAAACTTTGGACCCCACAGCACCGACAGAAGTTACTAGAGTAGTCCGTGTAAGGGCAAGCTGCATTTATTGCTTGTTATTTAAGATTTATATATTTAAATATCTTTGAGCTACCGATTCCTAAGTACTCCGTTTTCTTTACAACTTTGCTTAAGCTTTGACTGACGCTAAACAAACGCGCAAAACTTTGTCCTCGACGTGCCGGTCCTTGTTTTCGTCTGTGTCCCAGACAACGTCCTGATGCTTCTCCTTGCTGTCGCTGTTGTAGTTGCTTTGACTGTTGCAAGATGGGCAATTTGTTGGAAAGGAGCCTTTGGTCGTACGTCTTTGTTGGCTGACGCAAGATCAAGTTTAAATTTCATTTTAATTTAATAAGACGAGAGCAAAACTCTCCCAGTCCAAAGCTTTTCCTTCCTGCCATTCTATCACTCTCACTATCTCTTTTTCTTCGTCTGTCTGCTGGTCCCTCAGTCGTTCTTACAATAATTTATCGCTCTTAAATGGCGACAAAATGTTCACACTTATTGCGTTCTTAACAAATTTATTTTGCGCACGTGTCAACGCGTCGTTTCTTAACGTCCTTCCCTGTCAGCGAAGTGTCTGTCTCTCAATCTGCCAGCAGGTGTGTCTCTGTCAGTATGTGTGTGTTTAACAGTGCTGCCGACTTGGCCATTTTCCGGTGAAATCGTTTTTGAACTGGCTTTCTCCTATACAGAAATCTCTCATTTGCATAATCAGTTTCGAAAGGACAAAAAGGTATATTGGACTTCTACGATACCCATCGGTCTGTCCTGTTCGTATGAACGTAAATTTTTCGACACAGAGCCATGGCAACCAAATTCGGTATTCATGTTGTACTCCCTGTACCCATAAATAGGTGCTACTAAATCTGTGCAAATGTATGAAAAGTCAGAAGGAGACAACTCCGACCTTATAAAGTATACATATATCCGTCCCAATGAACGCGTCGATCTCAGCAACTATAAGAGCTAGGATACACCAAATTTGGAATGTAGGTTCTTCTATACCATACACAAGTCAAGTTTGTTTACAATTTTAGATATCTACCCCTGTTCCCCCGCAATTTGATAAAACCGTTTTATACCAACAATTTTAAAGATATAGCTTAAGGATTTGTCACTCTTAATCTACTGCAAAAATATTAAGTCAATCGGATAACAAGCACGGTACGTACACTTACACATACACAAAGCCGCACACACGCGAGCCTCAGCGTAAGCGAGCCATTTCACGTCGTGGCTGTGTTTCTTCTTCTTCCCCCCCCCCCCCCCACACCCCTCGATACAGTACTGAATCTTGTTTGCTGAATAACTTCCGTGTTTATTATCCGATCGACTTGAAATTCAGATGAAGATTAGATATAAGAGTAACTGAAGTATTGAAGTATTGACTGAAGCTACACTATCTTGAAAATTGTTACTGCAAAACGGTTTTAAAGCTCAACTAGGGTTTGTTTTTGGGTGGTTCAGGATGCCGGCATTCTGCAGAGCGGAGATGTGATGGAGAATTAAGAGCCGGGTACAGGGTATCCCCTTGGCGAATACTCTAGACTGTATTCTTTTACCTTGTTTTATATTTGGCAACCGAGAGTTGACAGCACCGCCAATGTCTCCCCCTTTATCTTTGTGTTTATCTTATTGCGTATGCTTTTGTTCGTTTAATTTATGACATATAAATATTTGAACGAGCTTATTTCAACTATTTAATTACTCAAGGTGTGTGCAAAGTAGTTTGTTTATCTCTGTGGGCCAGTTCGGGATGTTTCTGCATGCCAAGTACAGCAGAACCGCAGCTTCAGCCTCAGCCAACTAATAGTTTTAGAACAACATGCGAGATTAACCTTTAAAAGAAAACAAGTAAGACAGCTATAGTAGAATATACCCGACTACAAAACTCCCTGTACCCAGGTCAAGAATTTCCGTTCGCATCTTTGTACACTTACACATACATACCAAAGATGCACACACAAGCGACAGCGCAAGCGAGACATTTTTAGTGGTAGCTATGCTGCTTCTTCACACCGCGCTGCAGCATTGAATCCTCTTTTGTGAATAACTGCCGTGTTTATTATCCGATGAAAAGTAACATACATTCCAGATTCCGAAGCTATGTCTTTAAAATTGTCGGTATAAAACGTTTTTATCGAATTGCTGGGAAACGGGGAGAGATATCTGAAATTGAAAACAAACTTGATCTGCGTATGGTATACAGGAATCTACATTCCGAATTTGGTGTCTCTAGCTCTTATAATTGCTGAGATTGACGCGCTCATACAGACGGACAGACAGACATAGCCAAATCGAAATCTCTTTTGATACTGATCAAGAATATATTTACTTCATAGGCTCGGAGATGTCTCCTTCTGCCTGTTGCATACATTTGCACAGATTTAGTTTCCCCTTTTTACCCATAAGGTACAGGGAGTAAAAAAGCACTAAGGTCAAAAAGTGCTACACCTGCTAGTTTACAGCAAACAAGGGGCTGGGGTAGGGGGCTGTGTCGTAAAGTAGCAGCAATGAGTGTTTAATTAAATGTCCTTGTGCACAAGAGCTCAATGCAATGTTATGGTTGGAGCAGACAAGGGATGCTGAGCCTGAAGTTGTTAGTCGATACGCGAGTGCTCTGCAGCTCTCATCCTGGCTCTGTTTGATGGCACAGCGTCAATAAAGAAAGGTTCTCAGCAGCTGAAGGCACTTCAACCCGGCTATCGTATCCGCCTCTTCTCCCACTCCTAAGTCAGCCATAAAGAACAGCCGAGAAAGGAGGAAAGACCGAGAGACATCTGCTTTTAATTGCAGCCCCGGTGTGGATAGGGGGTGGCGGGCGGTGCCTGAGGTATACGAACTAATGAGGCGCTGCCTGCGAGAGAATACTACAACAAAGGAAGACGTGTAAAAAATGCGTAAAAGCAAGCGACCCCAAACAGTGCGCAACAAAAGTGATCAACTACGTTTACCGTTACCTGATTACTACGCGTACTTACTTCGCGCATTCCTGCAACCGGGCACTTTCACTAAGCGTTTCTTAAGCCCACCTACACCCCTACCAGCACCTGATCCCTCCACATCCCCAATCTTAAGACGCCCAAACTGTCGTAAACTGTCGTTGAACCCAGCGGAAGTTGGCAACGACTGACGTTTATTTGACTGCAGCTGTCAGCCCAGTTAGACGTGCAAGAAAGCAATTGGCGATGGGAGATGGACAAGTGGGTGGTTGGCAGCAACTTGTCGCGCGTAATTACATAAACTACATAAACACCAATACACGCATACAAGTCTCGGCTCTCAGACTACGAATGCCTGCAATAAACCTCAACGTACAACGTACAGCCCCCGAAACGCCCACTGACCAATTAGAAAGTGTTGCTTGGGACGATGGGGTCAAGTTAGTTAGCAAAGTAAGGGCGTCCGCTCTTAGTTGTGTTTATAAAGTGCTACCAACGTTGGCCCTTCTTGTCGCCAGTTAAAGTTTTGTGTCAAACTTTGTGCGAACTGTAAAATGTGAAAAATGAAGCAACAGTCAAGTAGACCGCCCAACCCTGGCCAACATTCAACATTTTTATGACCTTGCACAAAAGTTGCAAAGCGACTCAGTCACCCAACCGCCCGCTCGTTTGTCATTATGATTTGTTTTTAATGTAATGCAACAGCAGTGCCAGCGAATTTGCAACAAATTGTGCTAGTAAATCTTGTCGATGGCCAACGCCAAGTGGACTTCTCTTCTGCAGCTGGAGCTGCCCCTTTACGTAATGCTGATTTGAGTATTGTGACTAGAAGTATGGACGCTGCATCCAAAAATCGATTCTGATCCCGAACGGGCCGGACAACTATTTATTTCCTTACTATCCCGCAGGTTCCGAATCACGCCCGAAGCTTTACCACATAAACAATGCGCTCACATTTGTACACCCTTGCAGAGGGTATTAATTATACTCTATTAAAAAACATATTTTGAAATCGAGTATTTTAGACTTGTGCAGTGTCCGTCTGCCTGTCCGTATGAACGCAGTTTTTCCACACCCTTAAAGCTAAAGCAACCAAATTGGGTACACATGTCACAGCTTAAAATGCCTCGCTAGCAATGTTGCTTGTACATATGTGTGCGTAGTTGTGTATGTGTAAGTGTACGAAAATGTGCTTGGCAGCTTTAGACCTGGGTACAGGGAGTCTCGTAGTCGGCTATACCCGTTTAAAAAAAGAAAATTTGTGGAAAATAGTATATTGGGTTTGTGAAATGACCGTCTGCCCCGTCGTATGAACGCAATTTTTTTTACACACCCTTGAAGCTAGAGCAACTAAACTTGCTACACATGTGTTGGTGTATACCCTCGACTTTTAAAGCGTCAAAATCTATCAAAATTTTTGCCAACGCCTCCCTGGCGAACGCGCAGGATCTGTAGCACACTACTACTACTGTTGACTCCCTTGACAGATTTGACAAAAACCATTTTGGTTCAACTGAAAAATTGAAACTGTCCGTACACTCGGAGGGTTTTTCGGGATTTTCGGGATTAAAGCTCGAGCAACGTCGTCTGACACGCCAATGCCAGTGGCTAAATCAAACCATACTCTTATAAATTTAAATACATGTAATTATTTTAATTTTTAATTCATTTCTTTTATTTTTAAATCTTCAGATTCCGCCCTTTCGATTATTATATATTGTTGCCCACAGAATTTTGGTCCTGCGCCCATCCTTATGCCAGGGGTAGTGGATATTCGCATAAATGTGCGTGACACATTTTTTATGATTACTGACTCCACAGATGCCTCGGTCTCGCTTGGGTGCTTATGAATTACTATGTGTTTAGTCTGTCAATAGAGAGGGGATAGTGGAGAATAGTAAGCTGAGCCGACAGACAGGAGTCGTGGCTACCTGCACACATTTTATTTTATTGTTGTGCTACAAAAGTTTCTGCTGCCGGGAAATATTTATACAACTTGGCTTGTTTAACTTGCACTAATTAAGTTTGCTCTGCTATACTTGGTTGCCCCGGTGCGCCGTTAATGTGAAGCAGCAGCTACAACAACAACGGAAAAACAACAGGAACATCAGCGTTGTTTAATTCACAATATCTTGGCCTAGCTTTAAGCCAGAAACTGAATCAAACAGCTCTAATTTAGCCATTCGGAGACACAACTTTTGCTGAGCAATGGCCACCTCTTACTTGTAGCCAGCTTGATGGACTGTGCCCGTTCCAGGCGTGGGGCTAACGCTGCAACCAACAACTCGATAATTTATAGCACTCTGCCTGCCAACACACAACTCAAGTGCACAATACAGCGACCGTCCGAGGGATACGAGCCGAGGTTGTAGTACAGTGTAGGGGGGACTTAGACAGACGCTGGCCAGCGATGGCTGGACGGACAATAACGCCCGACAGTTCTACAGCTCTATACATTATGTATACGCCATGCGTGTCCAAGTGTTGTGTGTGGGTAAATGCTTCTGACAGGGGTCGCCCCATGTTGCCAACTAGACAACGCCACTGCTCCAATGTCTGGCATCAAAATTTTATGTCTTTGGCAGCAATAGTTGAGCGCCTGTATATTTTCCAGGCATTTTTAAGTTGCCTACCGCCGATTCCCTGGCGGCATTCACACTTCACATGTATGTGTTTATTATCAGTACTAAGATGTTTGAAAAGGTGCAATGGAAGGACACATCGGGTCATGCGCGAGTGGCTCTGAAACTGGCTTCAGGAATGGGGTCAGGTCGCTCGCATGCTGTGCGTCCAGTTTCTTGGCCTTAGCTGAATGATTGCCCAATTGTCGCCCGAAGCGGAACAAGCGCATCACACGCTCAATTGGCAAGGCTTAAAGTGGGAAAACGGCAACTGGCGCTTGCCAGCGTGTTGGCATAATGTAAATTTGATTAAGTCGTCTTTGGAACCGCACAGTAAAGAAGTCAGCATCCAAGCACCACCCCAAACCACTACAGCACAGCCCAATAACAATAATCAACGCCAGTTTCTCACCTCCGGGCAGTTCTGATGCTCAAAATTGAATTCTGAGTGTGTGTCTGGGGTCGGTTTGTTGTAATTAAGTGTAGTGACATGGACACTAACCAATCACCTAATCACCCGATTTCCAACCACCCCCAACCACACAGACATTTAATTTATGTGACAGCCAGTAGAATCTGAGATATGGACAACGACAAATGTAACAGAAATAGAAAGACAAAAGGAATGCTAAAGAAACCATTTACAAAGCCGAAAAGCCAAAAGGTTTCCTTTTAAAAGTGCGCTACAATTTGATTTGATTTGGTTAACAAATTGCAGAGAACTACCTTTTGTCTTTATTGTTTTGCTCGTCAGTAATTAAATTGAAAGCCCCCTTTTGTTTAACCCAGTCTTTGCAATAGTCTTTCATTTGATTGTATTTCATTTTGTTTCTCATCTCGCATTTATACAGCTTATCGCAAGTGCCAGCACACAGACATCTTTTGCAACGCTCCTGGCGGGGCCGCAGAGGGTAGCCGTTTGACCGGGCCGTGTGTGCCCAAGGAGAAACGCTGTGATGGCTACTTGGACTGCCGTACCGGACGTGATGAGGATGGCTGTAATGGCGTCGCCTGCCGTTTGGATCAATTCCGCTGCGCCAACGGGCAGAAATGCATTGACGCGGCGCTAAAGTGTAACCATCGCAATGACTGTGGAGACAATTCGGACGAGCAGGGTTGCAGTAAGTAGGAGACAGCTTTTAGCAAAACATCATAGCTAAAACTTTCTCTTCTTTTTCCCCCTTTTGTTGCAGATTTCCCACCTTGCCATCATGCCCAGTTCCGTTGCACGAACGCATTGTGCATTCCGTATAACTTCCACTGCGACGGCTATCACGACTGCGCCGATGAGAGCGACGAGGCCAACTGCACGGCCATCGCCTGTCCTGACAACAAGTTCCTTTGCCCACGTGGCGGCGTCAATGGTGCACCCAAGTGTATCCTTAAATCGCAGCTGTGCGACGGTAAGCGCGACTGTGAAGATGGCAGCGACGAGGAGACAGCCTGCTGTAAGTATACCATTTACCAAATTGCACAATCATATGTAGAAAATACCGTCACAATTTATTCTCTATGCATGTTCCCTTTATAGCCATTGCATCCTGTCCAGCGCTGAGCTGCGAGTTCAAATGCGGCCCCTCACTGACTGGAGGCGTCTGCTATTGCAGCCCGGGTCAGAGTCTAGCGCTGGACAATCGCACTTGCGTTGACTTGGATGAATGCGCCGAATGGGGCCACTGCGATCAACTGTGCACAAACACGCCCGGCAGCTATACTTGTCAGTGCGCCCAGGGTTATAAGCTGGTCAACGAATCCAAATGCGTTGCTCCTGATGCCCCTAACTTACAGCTCATATTCGCCCATGATCGTGCCATCGTGCGCATGCTCAGTCATAATAGTGATCCCAAGGTCCTTGCCAATGCCACAGCCGCCGCAGGCGTTGCCTTCCACTATGCACGCAACACACTCTACTGGTCGGACATTAAGACAAGAAAAGTACAGTCGTTACCTCTGGACGTACTTAACAGCGCTGTAGCGCCATTGGATCAAACATTACCTGGAACTTGGGCACCTGTGGCCTTGGCCGTAGACTGGGTGGGCGACAAAATCTATGTAGCCGATCTGGTTGGACAGAAAATCGACGTTTTTGAGCTAACCGGCCATTGGCATGCCGTTGTGCTGGGCTCCAACTTAACCAGCCCCGCTGATCTGGCGCTTGACCCCACTGCTGGACTCATGTTCATTGCCGATGGTGGTCAGGTTCTGCGAGCCCACATGGATGGTACACATGCCCAATCCATTGTGTCTGAGGCGGCCTATAAGGCTAGCGGCGTTACCGTTGACATAATTGGCAAGCGCGTTTTTTGGTGCGATTCACTGTTGGACTATATTGAGTCAGTAGACTATGAAGGTGCCCAACGCGTGATGGTTCTGCGTGGCCAACAGGTGCCAAGCCCGTCAAGACTGGCGCTGTTCGAGAATCGCATTTTCTGGACAGATGCCACCAAGCAGGGCATTATGTCCGTGGACAAGTTCGAGGGACCCAGTTCTATTCAATTAGTCTATAAGGCAAAAGACGTACGTGAGCCCAAGGGTATCATTGCGGTACACGCTCTAAGCCAACCACATGTCTCTAATCCCTGCGGCAACAACAACGGTGGCTGCAATCATATGTGCATTGTAACGGCCGTAAAGGGTGCACCCACTGGACTGGGCTTCCGTTGCGCTTGCCACATCGGCTACCAGCTGCAGACGGATCTAAAAAATTGCAAGCTAGTTCGTGAGTTCCTCATGTACTCGCAGCAGCGCTTTATTAAGGGCAAGGTACTTAAGCCAGTGATTGAGGGATTCAGTGACGCCATTCTTCCAGTCGTCTCTAGACGAGCTCGTTTTGTTGGCTTGGACTTTGATGCGCGCGATGAGTTTATTTATTATTCGGACGTACTGCAAGACGTCATCTATAGAGTGCATCGCAATGGTACGGGACGGGAGATCGTTCTGGCCTCGCAAAACGAAGGCGTGGAAGGCCTAGCAGTGGATTGGGCCTCTAAGAATCTCTACTACATTGACTCACGCAAGGGCACTCTGAATGTCCTCTCAACGCGAAACGTAACCCACCGACGAACACTGCTTAAAAACCTCAAACGTCCGCGCGCTATCGTGGTCCATCCGAATCGGGGCTATATCTTTTTCTCGGAATGGGACCGTCCCGCTAATATTACGCGTGCTAACACCGACGGTAGCGGATTGTTGGTTTTCCGCAATGTAACTCTAGGCTGGCCCAATGGTCTGTCTATTGACTTTAAAGAGGATCGTGTGTATTGGTGTGATGCCCTGCTAGATCACGTCCAGCATGCCAACCTAGATGGCACGGACATTAGGACGGTAAACTCGCGCCTTGTGCGACATCCTTTCTCAATTGTAATTCACAACGACTGGATGTACATTACGGATTGGCGGCTGGATGCAATAATTCGACTTCACAAGCTCACCGGTGAACAGGAAGAAATGATGGTGCGCGAACCGCAAACGAATCGACTCTACGGCGTCAAAGTCTACAGTCGTGAGGTACAGCGCATCGCAGAGACCCAGCCCTGTCATGCAAACAATGGTGGCTGTCAAAAGATGTGTTTTGCTATCCCTATCGTTCAAAATGCCAGCGAATCAGCTGCCACAACCAGTCGCTTACAATCGCGCTGCTCTTGTCCATATGGGGAGAGACTGGCTGAGGATCAAATAAGTTGTGTTTCTGATCCCAGCGCAGAACCACCTGTCCAACCCTGTCCCAACACTTGGGACTTCACCTGCAACAATCAGCGATGCATACCCAAGTCATGGGTCTGTGACGGAGACGACGATTGTCTTGATAACAGTGATGAGGAGCAGAACTGCACAAGTAAGTACCTCATTTTTACTCCCTGTACCCATTAAAAGGGTAAAAAGGGGAATCTAAATCTGTGCAAATGTATGTAACATGGGTACAGGGAGTTTTGTAGTCGGGTGTACTCTATAGGGTGTGGATGTTTGTTTCTATGCGAACTAGTCTCTCAGTTTTAAAACTTTCGTGATGAAACTTGGTCAAGATCCTTCTTTTTGCTGCAGGCAGTACATACATATGTCGGAACCGGCCGGATCGGACCACTATAACATATAGTTGCAATAGGAATGATCGGTCAACAACAAAGTTTTTGTATAAAAACTTTTTTGTTTATAAAGGTATCTTTACCAAACATTCTCAAGCAGAGTCTCCAAGGAGTTTATACAATCTGACCAAATTTGGTCAAAATCGGACTACTACTTTTTGTTAATACAAATATTTTATCCAAATTAAGTGAGAGTTTTATTATACTTAAAATAGTTTCCTATAATTATATCGAAATCGCCTCCATAGGAACAATCAGACAAAAATCAATTCCTGCTAGGGTATATAGCTTCGGCCCTCCGAAGATAGCCGTTCTTCCTTGTTTATGTATATTCTGAAATATTCTTTCAGCATTTTTACTCCCTGTACCCATAAAATGGGTAAAAAGGGGGTATTGGATTAGTGTAAAAGTATGTAACAGGCAGAAGGAGACATCTGCGACCCTATAAAGTATATATATTCTTGATCAGTATTAAAAGAGAATTTGATTTGGCCATGTCCGTCTGTCTGTCCGTCTGTCCGTCCGTATGTATGAACGGAAGGATCTCAGCAACTATAAGAGCTAGATACACCAAATTTGGAATGTAGGTTTGTGTATAGCAGGCGCAGGTCAAGTTTATTTTGGATCCGAGATATTCCCCCCCATTCCCCCGCTAGTCAATAAAAACGTTTTACAGTAACAATTTTCGAGATATGGCTTTGGGATTTGGCATGTATAATACTTTAGTCACTCTTAATCTACTGTTCAACTTAAGTTGATCGGATAATAAACACGGAAGTTATTCAACAAACAAGATTCAGTACTGGAGCTAGGGGGAGCCTCGCCCTCGCTGTCGCGAATGCTGTCACTTGCGTGTGTGCGGCTTTGTGTATGTGTAAGTGCACGCAGATGCGATCAGAAATATTTGACCTGGGTACAGGGAGTTTTGTAGTCGGGTCTACTCGACTCTATCATACTTACTTGTTTCTATGTAGCATTGCCGTACATCTACGCAGATCGCAATATTTATATTTCTCTCCTCATTGACAGAACCCACCTGCAGCTCGAACGAGTTTCAATGCAAATCGGGGCGCTGTATACCACTTAATTTTCGCTGCGATCAGGAGAACGACTGTGGTGATAATTCGGATGAACTTGACTGCGGCAATGTAACGTGTGCAACATCGCAGTTTGCTTGTGCTAATGGACGCTGTATACCGAGTATGTGGAAGTGTGATAGTGAGAATGATTGCGGCGACAGCAGCGATGAGGGCGACTTCTGTGCGGAAAAGACCTGTGCACCCTTTCAGTTTACGTGCCCAAGAACAGGTCATTGTATACCTACAAGCTGGGTGTGCGACGGTGACGACGATTGTTTTGATAAACAGGACGAGAAAGACTGTCCACCAATAAGCTGTCTGGCTAACCAGTTTAAGTGCGGTGACCTTCGGCAGTGTGTCGAAGAGTCGTATAAATGCGATGGTATTCCCGATTGTAACGATGGCAGCGATGAGTTAGGCTGCCCGTCCATGGGTCCCAACCAATGCAACCTTGAGAAACATTTCCGCTGTAAGTCGACCGGTTTTTGCATACCTATTGCTTGGCATTGTGATGGATCTAATGACTGCTCTGACCACTCGGACGAGGAGGACTGCGGCCAAATTACGTGTGCCCAAAACTTCTTCAAGTGCAATAACACCAATTGTATATTCAAAGCCTACATCTGCGACGGCAAGGATGATTGCGGTGACAACTCTGATGAGGGTACAGAGCATGCTTGCGTGCCACCCCCATTCAAGTGCCCTCACGGTCAGTGGCAGTGTCCAGGAGTCACAGAACGATGCGTGAACATAACCTCAGTATGCGATGATACGCTTGACTGTCCAAACGGTGCTGATGAGGGTGAGGGCTGTGATCTGGCCGAATGCGAACATCAGACGGGACAATGTTCCAGTTTTTGTCAAAAGACCCCCAACGGAGCGCTTTGCGGGTGTCCACCGGGATCGGAGATTGGCGAAGACGGATTCACATGCGTAGATACCAACGAGTGCGATCCTCCTGGTCTCTGTTCGCAGCAATGCACCAACACAAAGGGTTCCTATTTCTGTTCCTGTACCGCCGGCTATGTGCTGGGCCCAGACAAGCATACTTGCAAGGCAGTCAATCACACCGCCGCCTTTTTGATAATTTCAAACAGGCATTCTATTCTGGTAGCCGATCTAAAGGAACAAGGCTTAGAACGCGTGCCTATCATTGTAGAAAACGTAGTGGCCACTGCCTCGAACATGCACACGGGAACTATTTTCTGGAGCGATATGAAACTAAAGAAGATTTCACGGCTTGATCATGGCATGGAACCGCAGGAAATTATTACCACCGGACTAGATCTAGTCGAGGGTCTTGCATATGACTGGATTGCACAAAACCTCTACTGGCTTGATAGTAAACTTAACACAATTGAGGTATCCGCAGAGAACGGGCTAAACCGCTTGGTTCTGGTGCGTGAGAACATCACCCAGCCACGTGGAATGTGCATCGATCCCAGTCCTGAGGCACGCTTTATTTTCTGGACTGACTGGGGTGAGAATCCACGCGTCGAGCGTATCGGCATGGACGGAACTATGCGCAAGACAATTATTAACACTAAGATTTATTGGCCAAACGGACTTACCCTAGATATAGCCACGAAGCGCGTCTACTTTGCCGACTCCAAGCTTGATTTTATAGATTTCTGCTACTACAACGGTACAGGACGCCAGCAGGTGCTAGCTAGTAGCCACTATCTACTACATCCCCACTCACTCTCCCTTTTCGAAGACACGCTTTACTGGACGGACCGTCAACTTAACCGCGTACTGTCGGCTAATAAATTCCGCGGCAAAAACCAAACGGTTGTCTCGCACCTGATTAGTCAACCGTTATCCATTCACGTACACCACGCCTCACTTCAACCTATGTATCCGAACCCATGTGCTCAGGCCCGTTGTCAACATCTATGTTTGCTCAGTCCCAGCGACCCCAAAGGCTACTCCTGTAAATGCAAGCCTGGCTATCGTCTACTCAGTGAGGGTCGGTGCATCGAGGAAGAGAATCCTTATCTAATGGTGGTAAAGGGCACCCAAATAGTTGATCTCCCCCTCAACGGAGGTGACGCGCGCGCCGGTGCTTTAGCACCTGTTATTGGCATCGAGAGCAGCACAGGCCTAGACTTTGACAGGAAAGGTGAAACCCTTTACTGGGTGCAGGGTCGAGAAGACGACGACGAGAACTGTACCATCTATACCACGCCTTACGGTGGCGGTAACAAGACGCTCTTCCTTGGCATCGATTCTGGTATCGTTGGCGCACCCTACACTATCGCTTTTGACTGGCTTGGTCGCAATCTTTACATTGGCAATAGAGTGGCCAGCAACATCGAGGCAGTCCGGGTTGATGGAAAGCAAAAATACCGCACTGTGATTCTAGCAAACGATGGCAGCGAAAACTCGGTATCCAAACCAAAACAACTGGTGCTTGATCCGCGTGAAGGCAAACTATTTTGGATAGATGAGGGTGTTCTCGAAGTTCCAGTAAAAATTGCCAGAGTCGATATGAACGGTCAAGATCCACGTGTATTGCGTAAGGACATTAAGCACCCCGAGAGCATTGCTTTGGACACTGAGAAGAAAATGATTTACTACAGTACCAGCCACACGGCATCTATTTGTGCCATGGACTACAATGGCGAGGATTTCACGGTCATCCTTAACGATCACGCAATCTCGCGTCCACGCAGCCTGGGCGTACTAGACCATCGGCTTTACTATCTGGACCCTATTTACGAAAAGATCGTGCGCGTGGATCTGCCGCGAGGCGACAATCCTAAGACAATTGTGGACAACGAGCCGGATTTGCGTAGTATGATGATCTACAAGAAGCGTGCACTCATGCAGCATCCTTGTCAGACGGGCAACGGTGGCTGCAAGCAACTATGCATCCCAGGACCCGCCGCTTCCAGGGCTTGTGCCTGCGGAATAGGATACCGCAAGGAAAATGAGATCAACTGCGTTGCATACAAAACCTTTGCGGTAGTCTCCCAGCTGGACATGATACGCGGCTATAGTCTAAGCGACAGTTCCGAAGCCATGGTGCCAATCAGCGGGCCAGGTCACCACATCCTGCATGTGGACGTTATGTACCGGGACCAATGGATCTACTGGGCAGAGTTTAATCGCGGTTACTGGAATGGCATTTTCCGCTCGCGACCAAACGGTTCCGATATTCAGCATGTGGTCAAGGACGGAATTGGAAGCAACGGCATTCGTGGGCTAACAATTGACTGGGTTGCTGGTAATATGTACTTCACCAACGTTTATCCGCACGAGAACTATGTGGAAGTGTGCTGGCTG
This sequence comes from Hirtodrosophila histrioides, assembly GCA_037075165.1. Taxonomy (NCBI): domain Eukaryota; kingdom Metazoa; phylum Arthropoda; class Insecta; order Diptera; family Drosophilidae; genus Hirtodrosophila; species Hirtodrosophila histrioides. Next base: position 101,090 of record JBAMCL010000673.1, on the reverse strand, counting down.
GATGGAAGCAATCGCAAGGTCCTGGTGAAGACGACCAATGATGCGCCGCGTGAGCTAGCGGTCAATCCCATCAAGCGACTTATCTACTGGATCGATTATGGACAGCATCCACGCATTGGCAAGGCACTACTAGATGGTAGCAAGTGGCAGCCGCTGGTAACCTCGGGCATCTCGCTGCCCCGAGACCTCACTATAGATATGCAGACGCACGACGTCTACTGGGTTGACTCCAAGTTGGACACGATACAAAAAATCTCGTACAACGGCGTCAACCGCAAAGTGATTCGCCGCGATCTTCCCAACCCCATGGGCATTGCTATTTACTTAAATGATGTGTACTGGGTGGACCGCAACCTTATGGCAGTCTTCAAAGCCTCCAAGCTATACGGAAACGAGACTGAAGTCACCCGCGTACGCACTAACCTCGAAAAGCTCCGCGACATTGCTATCTACAATATCAACAATCAGCCGGCAGACGACAATAACCCGTGCGCACAACTTGGCAATGGCGGTTGTGATCAGCTTTGCTTCAGCTTCCCTCCAGACGCATCCTCTTCCATAAGCAAAAACTATCGCTGTGAGTGTGCCACAGGCAAACTTGGCACAGATAATCATAAATGTGAAACAGTCAATGAGTATTTGGTGTTTGCTACACGCACCGAAATTCGCGCGGTCAATTTGGATCCGCACTCCACCGAGGTGCCATTTACGCCATTGACAAACCTGACCAATGTTGTGGGTCTAGACTTTGATTTCGCCGACAACCGCATGCTTTATACTCAGATACGGCCGTGGGCGAAAATTGCCTACACACAAGCTAACAAGCCCAGCCACAGTGACATTACCGTAGTGCTCAGTAAGGGCATCAACCCGGAGGGCATTGCCTATGACTGGACACAAAATAAGATTTATTGGACTGACAGCTCTAACAATTCTATTTACGCGATGAACCTAGTTGGTACCGAGCTGGTCATGATTGCCCGCGTTGAACGACCACGTGCCATTGTTTTGGATCCATGCAATGGCACGCTATTTTTCACAGACTGGGGCCGCTTTGGCACCTCTGGGAAGATCTTCCGTACCACGATGGCGGGCTCTCTGAAACGCGCCATTGTCGACAAGGAGCTGTCACAGCCCAGTGGCCTGGCCATTGACTACGACGAGCGTAAGCTGTACTGGACTGATGCGGTGCGTGAGAAGATCGAGCGTGCCGATTTGGATGGTCAAAACAGGGAACTTCTTGTGGCCGCTACCATCTATCCATTCGCAATAACCGTATTCCGTAACTACATATACTGGACAGATCTTCAGCTACGTGGCGTCTACCGTGCAGAGAAGCATACGGGCGCCAATATGGTGGAAATGGTGAAGCGTCTTGAAGACTCGCCCCGTGATATACGCATCTACAGTGCTGATCGTCAAAAATGTGATGTAAATCCGTGCAGAATAAACAATGGCGGCTGTGCTCAGAGCTGCCATCCGGCCCCTAATGGTAAGGCCGAGTGCAAATGTGATGACAACTCCAAGGTGGTCAACGAAGGACGCATGTGCGCACCCAGAAACAATACGTGCGAAGCCACTAAATTCTACTGTCAGAACGGCAAGTGTATTTCGCGAATGTGGTCGTGTGATGGCGATGACGACTGCGGAGATAATTCTGATGAGGATCCCAACTATTGCGCATATCATTCCTGCTCCCCAAATGAGTTCCGCTGCAACAACGGGCGGTGCATCTTTAAGTCCTGGAAGTGTGACCATGAGAACGACTGCAAGGACGGTTCTGATGAGCTCGGCTGCAGCTATCCACCCTGTGTCGACGGTGAATTCACTTGCGCCAATGGACGCTGTATTCCACAGGCGCAGGTCTGCAATGGTGTAAATGACTGCAAAGATAACGCCACATCAGATGAAACGCACGAGCGCTGCCCTATGAACACTACCTGCCCGCCCAACCACCTCAAGTGCGAGAAGACCAATATTTGTGTGGAGCCTTACTGGCTCTGCGACGGTGACAATGACTGTGGAGATAATTCGGACGAGGACCCTCTACATTGTGGTCAACGTACGTGTCCTACAAACAGCTTCCGCTGCCCGAATCACCGCTGCATTCCGGCTACCTGGTACTGCGACGGAGATGATGACTGTGGGGATGGTGCCGATGAACCGCCAGACTACTGCAAGTCCGAAGGTCGCACCTGCTTTGGGGATCTCTTCACCTGCGATAACGGCAATTGCATACCTCGTATTTATATTTGTGACGGTGACAACGACTGTCTGGACAATAGCGACGAGGACAACCGGCATCAGTGCAGTAAGTAGTCTATTTTTAAGCTGCCTTATGTACAATTTAGTTGAGGATTGCTTCATTCGATACACTTCAGACGACCGAAAATGTGACGAAGAGACGGAATTCACGTGCGTGGAGAACAAGTCATGGCAACGAGCTCAGTGCATACCCAAAAAGTGGATTTGCGATGGCGATCCAGATTGTGTTGATGGAGCCGACGAAAATACGACTCTACATAACTGTGCCACACAACAGCCCTGCGGTGAGGATATGTTCACATGTGGAAACGGTCGGTGCATTAACAAGGTAAGAGTTCGTAAGTGATATATAGAATCCACCAGAATCTAAGTGGTGAGATTTCAATTGTAGGGATGGATTTGCGATCATGACAATGACTGCGGCGATGGCACTGATGAGGGAAAGTTTTGCAATTCCAAGTACAAGACCTGCTCGCCACAAGAATTTACTTGCCAGAACTTCAAATGCATCCGCAATCAGTACAGATGCGATGGAGAAGACGATTGTGGTGATCATTCGGATGAGGTCGACTGCAAGAAGGAGAATGCGACATGTACTCAAGGACAGTTTGCTTGCACCAATGGTCAATGTATTGACTACAGTCTGGTCTGTAACAAAGTACCCGACTGCACGGATGAATCTGATGAGCCGGCTCACTGCAATGTAGATGAGTGCGCTAAGGTAGAGATTAATCAATGTGGTCATAAGTGCGTGGACACTCTGACCGGCTATTACTGTGACTGCAATGAAGGCTACAAGTAAGTGTGGACTTGCTATAAACTGAGCCTTCTGCTTATTCTTTCCCATTCTCTAACTAACAGGTTATTGGCCGACGGCAAGGCATGTGCAGATGTGGACGAATGCCTGGAGCAACCGGGTGCATGCTCGCAGCACTGCTCCAACACGCCGGGCAGCTTTTATTGCAAGTGTGACGAGACCTACTACGAACGCCAGAATGACGAGCACACATGCAAGCGCAAGGACAATATTCCGCCGTGGCTGATATTCACCAACAAGTACTACGTGCGGAACATGTCTGTAGATGGCCACCAGTATAACCTTATGCACCAGGATCTTATGAACGTTGTGGCCCTAGACTTCGACATCAAAGAACAGTACATGTACTTCTGTGACGTGACGGCAAAAACCATTTTCCGAGCCAAGTACACAGATCCCAACGATAATCAGCCGTCGGAGCGTGAGGCTGTCATCCGACACGATTCGCATGGCCTGGAGGGCATTGCAATTGACTGGGTGGGTCGCAAGCTTTATTGGCTGGATAGACACTCAAAGAATCTGGACGTCTCCGAGCTAGACGGCACCAAGCGCAAGACCCTGCGCAGTGGCGTTGTTGATCCGCGTGCCATTGTCGTACATCCGGGCATTGGATACTTGTACTTTACGTCTTGGCATCTACAGGCGTACATCGCCAAGATGGGTATGGACGGGTCAAATTTCACGCGCATTCTGAACTGGAACGACGGCATCGCTTGGCCCAATGCTCTCTCCATTGACTATTTCACGGATCGTATCTACTGGGCAGATGCGCATTTGGACTACATTGCCTACACAGATCTGGAGGGTCGTCATCGACATATTGTGCTGTCTGGCAACAAGGTGCCGCATGTTTTCGCCCTTAGTCTCTTCGATGACTACATCTACTGGAGCGATTGGAACCTTAAGGCAATTGTGCGCGCCAACAAGTTCCACGGCGCAAACTACACAGTGCTACGAAACACAACACATCGTCCATACGATCTCCACATCAACCATCCGCTTCGACAGCTGCCCTACACTTATCCCTGTGGCACTAACAATGGCGGTTGCTCGCATCTCTGCTTAATTGCACCACCACCAGAGTCCACTTACTTGAACATTGAGGGCTACATTGAGGAGGGCGCTCCCGTCTACAAATGCGCCTGCCCCAACCAATTTTACTTAGCGCGTGACTCAAAGACCTGCATTGCCAACTGCACCTCTGGTCAGCATCTGTGTGGTGGCAGCGATGAGAAGTGCATACCGTGGTTCTGGAAGTGCGACGGCGAAAAGGACTGCAAGGATGGCTCTGATGAGCCAGCCACCTGCGCCCCTCGTCACTGCCGTGCCGGAACGTTCCAATGCAAGAACACTAACTGCACCCCATCGGCCACCATCTGTGATGGTGTCGACGACTGCGGTGATGGCAGCGACGAACAAAACTGTGACCTCCCCTGTCCCCTATCTGACTTCAAGTGTAAGTCCAGCGGACGCTGCATTCTCGACAGCTGGCGTTGCGACGGTGATGCTGATTGTAAAGATGGCAGTGACGAGGATCCGCTTGTGTGTCGTAAGTCTTACATTCGCATCCCATAACTAATACCAAAAACATTTTAAATAACAGGACGTCCAACGTCCATACTATAAATGAAAAACGAAATGTTTACCGTGACCTTTCCGGTGGCTTTTCGATTGGCGCACTGTCGCTCTCGGTTGCTTAGGTGGCTTTTTGCTCTGCAGTACCTGGCGAGCTCCCGCTCTCGGTCTTTACTCCCTGTACCCATAAAATGGGTAAAAAAGGGGTATTGGATTTGTGCAAACGTGAAGAAGAAGCACAACCACGTCTTAAAATGCATCGCCTGCGCTGTCGCGTCCCTGCAGTTCTGTGGGTTGACCCGTGACTAGCCATCTGACTAATCCAAACGAGCCACTACTGGCCTACGGGTCGACCCGTCTAAATGTAAAATCCTATCCCATTTTTACACACGATGTCATTGGAACTGACGTCTCGGTCCGGCGTTGCAACAGCTTGGGTCAGTCTATGGGTTGACCCACGCGAACTAGTCTATGGGTTGACCCGTGTGCACGCAGATGTGATCGAAAATTTTTGACCTGGGAGTTTTGTAGTCGGGTATACTCGACTAAAGCATTCTAACTTGTTTACTTAGAGAGCGTAAAATTGAATGCGCTAACAGCAGAACATATTTTATTTTGTTGTGGCCTGCGCTGCACTATAGGATAAATGGACACATTTTGTGTGATAAATTTTTAACTGAAAGATAACTAAATATTTTGGATCACTTCCATATTCATATTAAAGTGTGCAACAAGTAATCTCGCGCATAAAAAAAAATGAGATGAAACTTGGCACAAATGTATTTTTTCGGTGCAGGCAGTACAGCCGGATCGGATCGGATCACTATATAATCGCTCCTAGGGCAGGAATAAGGTATATTAGTCCGATTTTGATGAAATTAGATCAGCATATGTATAATATAATGAAACTTAAATTTGGTATCTACGTAATCTTCATAAACAAGAAAGTTTTTCATACAGAAACATACTTGCGGCCCGATTGCTCCTATGGGAGCTATATGATATAGTGATTCGATCCGGTTGGCTTTCAAATATGTACCGTCGGCACTGTTAACAAATATCTGTGTAAAGTTTCATAATCATAGCTTTCAAATTCAGCGATAACTTTGAATGGAAACAGACGGACTGGCAATATTTTCCCACTTTGACTGCGTATTATTTAATATGTATGACACGTGAGGGGTCCAATATACATACATATACATATCAATCGACGCGTTAAGCATTTGTCTACAATAATAAGGCCTGAATTTTCAAATCAGTCGTACTGCCCGATTTACTGAAAAAAGTCGTTCATTGTCATACAATTTTTAAATGCGCGTAGCCTATGCGCAGATTTGAGAGAGTGCATTCTATTTTTAGAACTTTACGCTCTCAAAGTAGTGCGGCCGATCACGCGATCATTTCGAGCTCAGAGAGCGGTTCCAAGCGTTCCCTTGTGCCATTTTTGTGCTCTGCGTTGAACCTCTTATTATTAAAAATGTCTTTGAAATGCCAGTGGTTCGGGGTAGCGGCTACGTGGGTACCCACAGAACCGGTCCTCAGTGTATGCCACCGGTCCTCAGTGTATGCCACCGGTCACCAGGCAAGCCACCAGCAATGCGTTTTAGCGGTTACTTTAACATGGGCATGTCATAGGCGGTGACCGATTGGTACGGCGTTCGAGACCAAGTAACCGGGACCGTGGGTGCTACCAGTGGATGCTCAGTGGTGGCACCTAGTAACCGGCACTGTGGGTGCTCCGGTGTGAATATTTAAAAAACTACTATTTAATTTTTAAAATTTTTTTTTATTCTTAATTTATTGCTAATAATTAGCTTAAAAAGAAATGTCTTAAAATTACATTTTTACATATTATTTTACACTTTAAAATATTTACTTTCCATATTGGTCATGGAAAGTTTGAATGCCACCATTTCATCGCACTTTTGGCACATTGTCTCTTGAGCTGAAAGCATAGCTAATATTTAATACTTGATTAATAATGTCAAAATTACGTACCTTGTTGAGGTGCAAAGCTCAGCTTTACGATTTTGTCCGGTGGCGAACTAGCTAGAAAATAAGAAGCTCATATATATAGTATAATAGGTATAACCAATTGTAATGAATTTGAACTTACCGATTTCAATTTGGCTCAGAATTACAAATTTATGTCCGTCCAATTCAACTGTCGACAGAAAAGTAAACAAGACGGTGGCATGCCATTACCACAGCTGCCTCAAAATAGAACACCGAAAGTCAAAAAAATTGCAAGGCCCCGTTGCAGACAAAGCAAACGAAAAATTTCATAAAACAAAAACAATGTCGACAGAACTTTTTTGTTGCCGTTCGATTTGAAGTGGCACTTCGCTTCCACACGCGTAACCGGCTACTTAACCGGCGACTGGTGACCGGTAAATTCTCAAGGCATTTGGGACCGATTGCCTCCGGCCGAACCACTGGGATACTATCTAACATATCCTATCTCTCTCTCTCTCTCTCTTTTCCTTCCTACTTCTCACCGTAGACAAGCGCAGCTGCGACCCGGACACAGAGTTTGCCTGCAAGAACGGACGTTGTATACCGCAGCTCTGGATGTGCGACTTTGACAATGACTGCGGTGACGATTCTGATGAGCCGGCATACATGTGCCGACAGAGGAATTGCACCACCGGTTGGCAGCGCTGTCCTGGACAATCGAACTATCGCTGCATACCCAAGTGGCTCTTCTGCGATGGCAAGGATGACTGCCGTGACAATAGTGACGAGCTGCCGGACAACTGCCCCAAATGCTCAGCAGAGACGGACTTCAAGTGCGGGAACAACCGATGCATACCAAAGTAAATAGTTAACTTAAATAGATCGGAACACCATTTCACTAAGTACATACATATTCAATTCTTAGGCAATGGATGTGCGATTTTGCGGACGACTGTGGTGATGCAAGTGACGAGAATGATGCCATTTGCAAGGGACGGTACAGGGAGTGCTCCGAATCGGAGTTTAGATGCGGCAATGGCAAATGCATCTCCTCGCGCTGGCAGTGCGATCATGAGGATGACTGTGGCGACAACTCAGACGAGATGAACTGCGAGGGCTATCAATGTAAGAACGGCACCTTCCAATGCGCCTCTGGCCACTGTATCGCCAGCTATTTCCGCTGCGATGGGGATCGCGACTGCCGCGATATGTCTGACGAGGTGGGCTGCCCACCACGTTTCCCGGGTGGCAGATTTTGTCCTGAGTCGCGTTTCCAGTGCACCAACAATCTATGTGTCTCCCTTTCTGATCTATGCGACGGCACTGATGATTGCGGTGATGGCAGCGATGAAGACCCCAAGGTCTGCAGCGACTTCAACTGCGACACTTTGCGACGCTTCCAATGCGCCAACCATCGCTGCGTGGCCCGCTACCAAATCTGTGACGGCATTGACAATTGCGGCGATGGCAGTGACGAGAACAATATGACCCTTTGCGCCAGCAAACAAAAGCCCTGCGATTTGTACACCCAGTATCAGTGCGCCAACAAGCAATGCATCGAGCGCGCCCAGGTTTGCGACTTCTCGGTTGACTGCGGTGATGGCAGCGATGAGCTGGGCTGTCACCATACGAGCAGTTGCTCAGAGCAAACCCGTGGTGGCTGCCAACATCACTGTCACAATCTCACCGATGGCGGCTACATCTGCACCTGTTATCCGGGCTACATCATTGCCACGGACAATAAGAAGAAGTGCGCAGACGTGGATGAATGTGCAACGCGGCAGCACACATGCTCGCATCAGTGCCACAATTTGAATGGCACCTATTCGTGCAGTTGTCGTGAGGGCTTCCATCTGTCGGATGGCGCGAGTGGAGTGTGCAAGGCCGAGAAGGAGGATGTCGTCCTGGTATTTGCGAATGGACCAGAGATACGCGGTCTAGATCTGCAGAAGAAGGAAGAGTTCGATGTGATTGCCGCCGAGAAACGTATCGAGGCGCTGGACTATGATGCCCAGCAGCAAATTGTGTTCTGGGCAGATAGCTATGACAAGACTATCAAGCGTTCCTACATGGTCAACGCACTGGACGGGCAAGCAAAGATCGGTTTTGCCCAGGACCTCAACATGAAGGGCGGTTCAAAGCCCACGGCTGTTGCTGTTGACTGGCTGGCCTCGAACCTCTACTGGACTGAAGTGGATCGTACGGGCTCCAAGCCGCGTGGTCGCGTAATGGTAGCGAAGACGGATGGACGCTACCGCAGATCTATTGTGAATGCTGGATTGGAGGTGCCCACCTCCATAGCAGTGAATCCACAGCTAGGACGTATCTACTGGGCTGATGCTGGATCGGCACCCAAGATTGAGGTCTCTTGGATGGACGGCTCTAAGCGTCGACCACTAATCACGGAACAAATACGCCATCCCGCCGGCCTTACCATTGACTACTCGCAGGATCACATCATCTACTGGGTGGACACCAAGCTGAATGTCATCGAGTCAATGCGCGCTGACGGCTCTCGACGCAAGGGCATCGTAAAGGGCGACCAGCTGCGCCATCCAGTCTCACTTGACCTCTTTGAGTCCAACATGTTCTGGGTGACCCGCGACACGGGCGAGCTTCTGCGCCAGGATAAGTTCGGCCGTGGCGTCCAGGTTGTGATCCATCGTAACCTTGTCAACCCGTCCGGCCTGAAAGTCTATCACGAAAAGCGCTACAACACCTCGTTGCGTAACCCATGCTATGAGTCCAGCTGCTCACATTTGTGCCTGCTGGTACCTGGCGGCCATCGCTGCGCCTGCCCAGATACATCCGGACCGCTGCCCTCGCATCGCAGCACCGCCGAGGTTATCTGTGATGCGGCCGCCGAACGTCCGCGCCCCGCCCCACGCATTTGTCCCTGCCAAAACGGTGGCCTCTGCAAGGAGGACGACCGTGGCGAGCTCAATTGCGAGTGCCTGCCCGACTTCAAGGGCGAGCACTGCGAACGCAGCACAACAGGCGCCTTTGGCCATGGCGGGGCCAATGTTACCGCTGTCGTGGTGCCCATCATGGTCATACTGCTTGTCATGATGGCGGCTGCAGGGGCCTGGTACGTCATCCGGAAGCGTCCATTGTAAGTATTAACACGCAATACATTAAAGACAAATAATCAAACATTTAAATGTTCTACCATTACAGCGGTAAGCTGGCCCGCATGCCCGCCATGACCTCATCTCAGAGCGTCACGTTCCGCCACGGCTCGAACGTGGAGTTCAGCGAGAGCGGGTTCCCTGGCGCCTCAGCTCCCGGCGCCAATGACATGGCGCCCCTTGAAGGCTACAACCTTCAGACGGTCAATGCCAACAAAGCGCGGGACTTTGCCAATCCCATGTATGATGCTGTACAGTCGGGCACCACCACCGATCCAGGCATGAGCAATGGCTCAGGTAAGTAAACAGCTGCTGGTTGCACAGATCTTCTTCGGAAAACGTCTAATTTCTGTTTTCTCTCACTTTTTTTGAGCAGGCATCTATGATGTGCCACAGGAACCGTCCAAATCAAAGGTCATGGGTCATTCTGGGTCCTTTACGGAGCCCGCCTCAGCCATCATTGCACCGAGCAGCATTACGCACAAGTCATCGCCTCAGTTGCAGCTGCGCACCCGTGAGCTAGACCCATCGGCTGATACCGGCAAGGATACACAGTATCTGGTGGAGGAGGACAAGTCAGAGTGCTGATATCAAGCTTATCAGGCAGCGGTATCGCACCCGCTCAGCTGCCATCGCCAGCAGCGGGTGCAATCGCGGCCCAACAGTTATCCGCTGCACACATAGCACAGACTTACCCAACAGCATAAAAAACATCAGCAACATCAACACCAACACCAACAACACCAACAACAACAGGGACAGAGCAAACATCACAAATCGTGGCCTGCCGTCGCTAACGAGGGCACCACAAAACTAACAACAAAAGTCTAAAATTATAAACACTTTTATGTCAAGCAGACCAAATTTAAACCTGTACAACAGCAATAACATCTTATGCCTATGGGTAACTCCCAGGACGACAATGGGTACGGTCCATGGAAGTGGCAGCCATTGTACAACGTACATAGCTGCATGGATCCTTGCAATTTTTACCCACACCACACACCACACCCCATCCAAACTCCTGCCCCATATATACTTGACGCAAACATATCCTTGGAGACAAATGAGGGCGAGCGAGCGCCCCGTTAAAATAAAAACTGTTGCAATTATTATTATATAAATCTATATATAAATATATATACATCATATACCATATACCATATGTACATAGCTATGTATGTACACTAAGTTAGGTGGCGCCACCTCGGTTTTAAGCTGAAGCGTCCCGGAGCACGGCTGAAAACGCACGCCTCTTTAAAAGCCAGCGAATCTCTAAGTTTAAGCGCCCACATATCATTTTGAGTCCAACTTTGAAGGGCGTATTCAACGGCAATTTGTGTCACCCAACACATACACACACATACACACACACACACACACACTTGATACACAGCAAGAAAAACTAAATATTGTAAAGCCAAACTATTTTTTTTTTTGAATAGCTATTTTTGCTCTAGATTGCAAAAACAAAAACAAAAACAAAATGAATATGAATATGAATTGTAAAAAGGCATAGAGTATATTTTTCTGAACGCTAAATGACAATATTAACTATATCTATATGTATACAAGGCAAAAACCAACGCGACGATATAATTATATGTATTTGTATTTGTATTTGTATTTGCATTTGTATTTGTTTAAACACAACATAGGCAACATTTATAAGCTAAGCGTCATTTTGTAGCGCAACACAAAAAGAAAAGAAGAAGCACAAAACGACAACAGCAGCACAGAAAACTAAAATGAAAGCTCTCTAGGGGAATCCCTATATTTTTCTACAAAAAAAAAAAAAAAAAAAAAAAAAAAACAACAGTTGTATGTATAACATAAATACAACACAAAAACATTAAAACGAACAACAAAACAACAAAAAACAAAAGAAAAAAATCAAAAATTCAATTTTTAACAAATGAATGTATTGTATGTAGATTAATGCGTATAATTTAATATTTATTTAATTACACACATTTTTTTGTCTGTCTGTGCTACATTTGCATTTTTCTCTGGTTAAGTTGTATGCGTAAACATTCCAGGACATTCCATAGTAGTACATTATCCTTGTTCAAGTTTGTCAGCCTCTCGAAATATTTTGCTATTTAAAATTTCTGCATTACTGTTACTAATTACTTATTAATATTTTTATTTTCTATTATTTTTTGTTTGTAAAACAAAAAAAAAAAACGAAGGTTTGTTTGTGTGTGTAATCAACATGCAACATTTTTTCATATTTTAATCAATTTTCTGTAATGTGTTTGTTTGGTCGTCAAAAGTTTCGCAACTTGTGCAAATCTGTGCTTCCTTTCAGTTAAGCGTGTTTTATAGCATCAATTTTTAGTGAGACGAACTAAATTTATGTGTATCTATGTACATACATACATACATGCGTACGTATTCCAACCAAGTTGATGGCTGCAGCCTATTACGCTGGCCTTACATCTCTATAAATAGGTATACCTATATATCGATGATAATGTGAAGAGTTAATGTATGTATATTTAATGTCAAATGAAAGAAAACTATTTGTTAAAAGAAATTAATTTTTTTATTATACAAAAAGAAAAACTAAAGAAAAAACATGAAAAAAAAAATAATAATAAAAGAAAAATGTAAAAAAAAAAATAAACAAACAAACAATTCACGGTATTACTTAAAGATCGTCCTTTCAGCAAAAACATAAACTGGCACACTCATCCTTTAAATTTTCCATGGTAAGTGTTTTATTGTTGTTGTGCAAATAAATAAATTGATATATTTGTGCTAAATGCTAGGGCCTAGATACTATAATGGGGCAACTGCTCCTACTAAGGGCGCCGTTGGTTCTATAGTGTACAAAGAACTGGCTTAATCTTAACTATGTATGCATGTGCATGGCATAGCATCATAATTGTGTATTATAGCTACATACAAGTTCACAAGTTACTCTTAATTTAACTTATGGTTAGACATTTAGGAGAATTGCTTAAGTCTTGGTGAGGCAGATGATTATCTTCGTACTCATAATCTTTATAGCTTAGATTCTATAATAAAAAAATAGAATACCTACATTCACACACAGCCTTACACACACACACACACACACACACACGCACACAAGCTGAAAGAAACGTGTGTGTGTAACTAACTGATATACTGGCTGGTGTGAATGTATGCACATACATGCCTAGCTAATCACTCGTTTTTAAGCGCTTCACTGGCCCGTCACTGCCCTGTGAATTGGAGTCCTCCGAGAAGGGCATGCTGGATACAAAGTCAGCTCCTTGACTGTCACTCACAACTGAGAAACCTGTAAGAGAACCCAAAGAGAAACATGGTAGATGGAAGAGATGGAAGAGATTGGGTTCTACGCACAGGTATTCGAATCCTCGGCAGTGAGGCCAGCGTAACTGGGCGTTATTTGGGGTGGTGTGGGTGTGCCTTTCTGCGAGTTCTCCTTGTCGCTTATCTTATTGTTAAGCTGCAGCTTGGACTTCTTCTCGGTGTTTGACGAAATGGGCACCCATTTGTAGATCTTCATAGTCGTATCACTGATGGTCACCCACTTCTTTTCCCAATGCCGAACCTTGTCCACGGCCTGCATGACGCGCTTGATGTCATCCTTAGCCCGACTGCGTGTCTCGGCGCGCACACTTCGTGACATGGTATACAAATTCAACGAGTAGGGCGATGGCGTCTGCGAGCCAACGGCACTGATGCTACTCAATCTGCGATGCGGTCCAGCTTCGGGGGCTGCGTTATCGTACAACTTTGTTTTGTGCTGAGCAACTGCTCCTCTCAGTTTCGATGTGGCCTATAGATATGAAAGGCTGCCTTTTCCAATGTTTTCGAAATCGAAATGTTTTTTTTTTTTTTTTTTTTTTTTTTTTTTTTTTGCAAATGTGAGGCAAGGCGAGAAGCGAAAATACAGTGTTGAAAAGTGTGACATTAAGGTGCAGATGCTGATATCCTATATATATATATCGATATATCAATGTTTCGATATTTCTAATCAAATTTACAATATTATCACACAATATTCATACAGAACAACACAGTCGAAGTTAATGGTGAATTAGGAATATTTTTACCCTAAATAAAATGGAACATAGCTCGTAATTGTGATGCTACCAATATCGAATATTACTATCGTAATCCATCATCTCTGATGGCTCAACTCTTATCGGCCGACCTCCACAATTGATCGACAGCACATTGTACAAAAAGGGCGTTACATGTTATAAGAAAATAATAAAATATGATTATTAATTGTAAGATATGTAGGCATCTGCAGGGCAAGTTGAGCAAATGTTCGTACATTTCTGTTTTGAACATGCCAACCGTTCAGAAAGCGCACCACATTTCAGTGGCAATGCAATATCAATCAGCTTCTGGATGTGTGCACGACCAAAGTAAGGTATCAATGTATGTACATACATACAAAATGTTGTCCATATTTTTTAATATTATTTAATTACGTACGCATATATAAATAATTAATTATATATATATAAGTAATGGTTATATTTTATTATTCTCTCATAACATGTAACGCCCTTTTTATATATGTATATAGATGATAATTCTATATGGAAATGCTAAAGTTAAGTGTCCCCACATACAAACTGCATCAAAATGCATGCTATTCATCTTAAACGACGCGTCTGAAAATTAGAAAGCTAATTCCAGCGGCGGAGCAACACTTTATTGCCGAAATTATGAAATAAATGTAAAGAAAAGTTGACCGATATATGTGCATCGACACGATAATTGATAGGTTTTAGTGATGGAAAACATCGAAAAATGACTAGAGCTGCCATATATTATGCTGACAACATCATTATTTCAGCGAATATCGGCCATAGCGTAGATAGTGTTGGAAGTGTAATCAAACATCGATAAGTCTTACGATAACTATCCATTGTGTCTACAGTCTGTTAGATAGTTATTCTGTTAACAGTGCATTAACAGAATCAAATTTTTTCGTCAGACGACGGGCGAATCTATTATGCGCAGTGCGGTGTTGTGGTTATTTTTTTTAATTTATTTTTACGTAAATACATAAATTATTCAAGAATGCATAATTGGAATGAAGTGCAAATATAAAGTGTACGGGCTTAAAGTGATGTATTTGTGTTTGCGTTTGACTTTCGATTGAAAGTTGAGCGCACGGTATTGCAGGCAACGCCATCAACGCCGCTTGTTTATGTAGAAGGGCGCAGAGAGCAGCGGACGAGCGACGGGTTCGAGGAATATCGCAAAAAGTTGTAGCAACAGCAACAACGTGCGTGCGTGTGTGTGTAGAAAAAAAGCATTTAAAAGCCAGAATAAGAAGAAGCAGCTGCGACGTGAATGTACATAGGAAAAAAAAAAACGCAAGTAAAACGAAAGAGCGCAAGGTGGGAACTAAGAATAACGAACAACGGCAAAAGGGCGACTGGCAAAAAAGACAAGACAAGGAGTACTAGCGCAGCGTACGAATTTACATACACCGATAGACCGATAGGGAAGACGGCAACAACAAAAACAACAACAACATAATGTTAGCAAGCGCCAAGAGCAAACAATTAAAATAGTTTTTATTTGGATAAACCGTGTAGCCGCTTACCCCGCCACGCTCCGTATGTGCGGGTGTGGGTCTGTGAGTGTGAGCGTGAGTATGAAAGTGTATGTATGTGTGTGTGTATGTGTATGTGACGATGTGTTTTTATAACGACGCCTAATTTGAAGCAAGCAGAGGTAACAACTAAGCGTTTGCAAATTACAACAGTACGAAGCTGGAGCTGAAATATCAACTTGTATTTGCACTGGAAACACAACAAAAACAAAAACATCAACAGCAGCTACAGCAACAGCATCATCATCAACAACAAACGCCCGATCCCATTTCACACTTCGCCTCGCCGTCTCTTACGTTCTTCTTTGTCTCTCTCGCACTTGCAGTTGCATACAATTCGGCATCGCTACGTCACTATCATCATCATCATCATCATCATCATCGAGATATCGACTTCTGCATCGGCAGCAATCATCCTCTAAAAATCCCAAAACGGAGACGTCATCTGACGTCGCAACAGCAACATCAACAGCAACAGCAGCGGCAGCAACAGTAACAACAACACAATGCCCAAATGCGATGTGAAAACTCGTTACATTCCGGCGACTTTCGCATGGATTGTGCTGCTTCTGACAACGTTTCTCTTCTTTTTCTATCCGTAAGTAATAAGATTTTTACTCTACATACATACATACATACATAGGTATCCCCACTCATAACATTCAGAAATGATTAAATTATATTTACATTATTTTTGTGTTTGAAACATGTTCTAAACTTAGACTTTAAGAATCCAAATCTTTCAACATAATAATTCAACATGACAATATGATAAATATGATATAATTAAGTTAAGAAATGCGATCAAATAATGTCCTAGTTCTTAAAATTCTTTTAATAATATTAATAATAATATACATATATTGTAGAAGCCATAAATACAGATAAAGTTTTCACAGCGTATATAAAATGAATAGGATAGAATAGACAAAAATGAATCGTCAGTAATGTTAGAAATTGTTTGTGGATGATGGAGTTATTCAATCAGTGCACTAACCGGCTCATATACACGGTTGAGAGACAGTTCTTTACGCCATGCGCATGTCCGTAAGTCGCCGTTATTTGGCGACGCGAGAGCGTGACGTCACAAAAATATATGAAAATCAACGACTGATTTTAGAAAACCTTATTGTGTGTCTGTAAATTTAGTCAGATATGAGATCCACTTTGGGATCTTGTAGAGAATTGCGAGACGTATCGATTGATATATTTTGGTCCCCTCTATGTGCCATACATATTAAATAATACGCAGTCAAAATGAGAAAATGTTGCCAGCCCATCTGTTTGCATTCAAACTTATAGCGCAATTTTTGAAAACCAGCCGACTCGGATTACTATATAGCTATATGATATAGCTCCCATAGGAACAATGTTTTCGTATGAAGAACATTTTTGTTTATTTAAGTCTCATTATGTTCTACATATGGGCATTTCCACAGAAAGGTCCACCATGACCATCGAAAGTCCATCGGACCGAAATATTAAAATTCATCCAAAAATGTTTGAAAGCGTATTCAATTAAGTTAATGTTAATATTGGAGCCTAAATAAATTTGTTTTTTGCGTTAAATAATATTTAATTGACAATCATTACTAAAAAATATACAATTTCCATGGTATGTAACGTCACGCCATGTAACGTAAC
This sequence comes from Hirtodrosophila histrioides, assembly GCA_037075165.1. Classification (NCBI taxonomy): domain Eukaryota; kingdom Metazoa; phylum Arthropoda; class Insecta; order Diptera; family Drosophilidae; genus Hirtodrosophila; species Hirtodrosophila histrioides. The sequence continues at coordinate 84,106 of JBAMCL010000673.1, read as the reverse complement.
GCGATCTTCTACCAAAAAAAAAAAAAAAACCTGAAAAGATTTTTCAAAACTATAAATTGGAAAATTAACATACATTAATCCACATCATACAAAAAATAAAATTATGCCAAAAGGCTTGCTCACTTCGCTTAATTTTGCTTGCTTAGAACTTCAAGTCGAAACCAACTTCCGTTTTTCGTAACGTAACGCCATCGCCTATTTTGGCTTATATCTTTTAATCGGAATGTCCGATTGCTTTCATCCCTTTTGGCCAAATATAGTCCAACTGAATTGCTACTCAGATATAAAAAAAACCTTACACAAATATTACTTTCTTTAGGTGTTTTGTCATATTTTGTCGTACGAACGTAACGTAACGCCATTGTGGAAATGCCCATATGCTAACTAAATTTCTTAAAAATTGGACGAAAATATATCTTATACCTGTCCTAGGAGCGACAGAAGTTGTACGAAAACGCTGCAAAATGTACTGGAATGCCTGAAAAACGAAATAAAGTTTTAAATGAACAATACACTACCCGTTTGAAAAAGTGGTAAATTTCCATACACTATTCATACAACAAGTCAAGTTGCGACAGATCGCTCCCACGGCAGGTATAAGACATATTATTATATTAGCTCTATAAACAAGAAAGTTTTTCTTACAAAAACAAAGTTGTCAACCGATTTTTCCTATGGGAGCTATATGATATAGTAGATATTTATGCCAAGTTTCATAATCATAGCTTTAAAACTGAGCGATAAGTTTGAATGCAAATATGTATATATTTATATATGTATGTATGTATGTCCAATGTATCTCAATGGATGCGTCACGCATATCATATCTGAATAAAATTACTGTCACATGATAAGGTTTTCTGAAAAAGTCGTTTAATTTCATAAATTTTTTAAGCGCGTGGGGTTATGTGACGTAGATGCGCAGTGAGAGCCAAAAGTTGCAGACTTCCTATCGTAACCTATGAGCTCTCTCAATCGTGGCTCATATAGTAGTTTCAATCCAAAAACATTAGAAATATCGGGGATTAAAACAATTATTTTAAATTTTTTGCGATCTTCTTTATTGGTAATCATTAGTTTTGAGTAATTGAATAAAACTTAAGACATAATCATTATTGTTGATAAAACTCAAAAAAATTGATTATTAATGATTTTAATTTTTTTTCGCTCAAAATATAACTCAAGGTAATTTACGGCTTCTGTGTTAGATTTGTCCCCAATATTTTGCTATAGGCATTTTCGAGGGCCGAAAAATAAAATGTTGATAATGATTGTATTTTTTTGTGTATAATTATAAAAAAAATGTATAAATTTAAAAAATACAATGATTTCGTAGCATATTTCAATTGTTTTCATAAGGACATTGGCCTGAAAGCTGAAACCTTTAAAGGCATTTTTACTCCCTGTACATATAAAATGGTTAAAAAGGGGGTATTGGATTTGTGCAAAAGTATGTAACAGGCAGAAGGAGACATCTCCGACCCTATAAAGTATATATATTCTTGGTCAGTATCAAAAGAGATTTCGATTTGGCCATGTCCATATGAACGTATGAACGCGTCGATCTCAGCAACTATAGGAGCTAGAGACACCAAATTTGGAATGTAGGTTCCTGTATACCATACGCAGATCAACTTTGTTTTCTATCTGAGTTATCTCCCCCCGCTACCCGCAATTCAATCAAACCGTTTTACAGCCACACTTTTAAATATATAGCTTTGGGATTTAGTATGTACATTACTTTAGTCACTCTTAATATACTGTCTAAATATCAAGTTAATCGGATAATATGGGAACAGGGAGTAAAAAACAATATAGATAATTTATTGTGTAACTACTCGATGGAAAGCTACATTAATCCTCTTTTAAAATGAATTTTAAACAATATTTCGTTCGATTTCGCAGATTTTTGCACTTCACTATATTAATCCAAAGTCGACTTCTATGTCGCGTACGTTCGCGACCACATGTTTATTGCTATCATTATGAAAACTAAAACTCGATGAACCCCATCTTTTGCACTAAAAATAGACCTACCAAAATGCTATCGAATCGCAAAAGAAAAGGTGTTGAAAGTTTTTGTTTTCTTTCTTTTTTGTACATTAGAAGCGTACGAACGTAGGTTCGCGACGCGCGGAAATGCCCATATCCTTGTAATGGAACCACAAAGCTCCCCCCAGCAAATTTGCATTTTTTTTTTATTATTTATTTCTTTTTTTTTGGTTATGGTGTCAGATTATGAGTGATTATTAATTTATCCCCGTACTATTATTCTTCTTCTAATAAATGCTTTTAAAAACAAATTAATTTATTATTAATTATGATACTTATTTTAAACTACACTAAGACCGGATTTTGGAAAATTCCACCCACATGCGTGGAAAATCGCGGAAAACTGTTGTATGAAACTTTTTTGTTTACTAACCAATCTGCTTCAAACTTATTTTCAATTTAACACATATATCTCACCGATTTTGGAAAATCAACTCCATCTCACAATTTTGTATGGGAGAAAGTCGAATTTTGCTCCGATCGGGCTCAAACTCGTTTTCAAAGCTCTACAGTGTAGAGTCTACACATTAAATAATTCGATACGTGTCTCACCAATTTTGGCAAATTTACCTTGGGAAAATTGGGGGAAAACTTTTTTTATGCGATTGAGTTCAGACTCATTTTCAAGGCTATACGCAAAAACATAATAGGCATGGTGCTCAAAGATTTTGGAAAATATACCCCCGCGGGCGGCAAAATCATGGTGCGCTATTTTTTATGTGCTTCGTAGGATTAACGAAAGTTGCTAAATTCGACATAATGTTCTTTAATCTAAATACTTCGCCGGGCAGCGCCGGTATTTAACCATTTGTATAAACAAAAATGTTTTTCATACAAATACATAGTCTTCTACCGATCATTCATATGTCAGCTATATGTTATAGTGGTCCAATCTGTATGGTTCTGACATATACAAAGAAGGGTTAGTGCTAAGTTTCATTAGGATAGCTTTAAAACTGAGAAACTAGTTTGCATAGAAACAGACGGACAGACGGACGGACAGGCGGACGGACGGACAGACGGACATCGCTATATTGTCTCGGCTATTCATGCTGATTCAGAATATATGTACATATATACTTCGTTGGGTCGAAAACGTTTCCTTCAGTCCATTAAATATTTCGAGACAAAATTATAATACCCTCTGCTAGGGTATAAAAATTGATGATTGAAAAATAAGTGTTTTGGGCTCATGGAAAACATTGATACCATCGATTACACCGAGTATCGAGTACTAATTAATTGAATTACCATTAATTAATTAATCGGTGAATACGTTTGGCAAATTGATTTGATTTTTTGTGAACTCGTAGCCATTGGGGCTGGGCCTACTTGGTATTTGTCATTCATTGTTCGTTATTTACTTTGCGCTCATTTTCGTCGACTCTAACGGGCTCGCTCAGAGTATTTATGCCCTGCCCTCCCACTTTGTTTTAATTCCAATGTCACTTGGCATACAAATAGTTTGTCATGCGCTTTGTGGTGAAGGGTTAACGGGGAGATGCATAATTGCAAAATTGTAATGGCGTCATTTCAAAAATTTAACCTCCTATGGCTGAAATGAACCGCGCTAAATGACTATCGAATCTGCAGGATGACTTTCAGTAGTGTGAGGATGGTGGAGTCGTAGGGGTATGGTAATCAGGGAATGACGACGCAATTGTAACCCTGGCTGTCTCATACGTACCTTACAATACAGGCTAATCTAGAAAGGTCCATCTATTATTAGCTAATGCAATAATAAAGTCAGCAATTATTAAAATAGTGATCAACATTACGGAATTCAGGTCTGTGCCTTCGGAAATCAAAATCTTTGATGCGGGTGGGTTTCTTAAGCTGTTTGTAAAATAACTCAAAATAACATACTAGGTGCGCTGTTCTTTGAAAAACTATTCTTTTTTTTTTTTGTAAATTTTCCGAACGTTGGAAACTTGGTAATTAAAACAAAAAAAATTTGCTTACTTTTTACTCCCTGTACCCCCATAAAATGGGTAAAAAGGGGGTGCGAAATCTGTGCAAATGTATGTAACAGGTGACACCTCCGACCTTATAAAGTATATATGTATATTCTTGATCAGTATCAAAAATGATTTCGATTTGGCCATGTCCGTCTGTCTGTCCGTCCGTATGTATGAACGCGTTGATCTCAGCAACTATAAGAGCTAGAGACACCAAATTTGGTATGTGGGTTCCTGTACACAAGACGCAGACCAAGTTTGTTTCTGACCTCAGATATCTCCCCCCGTTCCACCGAAATTCGATCAAAACGTTTTACAGCCACACTTTCAAAGATAAAGCTTTGGGGAAAACATGCTTTCAATCTACTCTCAAAATTTCAAGTTGATCGGTTTACAAACACGGAAGTTATTCAACACACAAGATTCTTTGCTGCAGCGCGGGGGGAAGAAGCAGCACATCCACCATTTAAAATGACACGCTTGCGCTGTCGCTTGTATCTGTGCGTCTTCGTGTATGTGTAAGTTAACAAAGATGCGCTCAAACATTTTAAACCTGGGTTCCCTGTAGTAGCGTTCTTACTTGTTATATATAATTATAGGCATGTACACCCTATATACTTTATTGCTTAGTTGTGTACGAATAGTACGAACGCATCATATACAGTCGCTTAGCGAAATCTTATATACTGTACTAGCTGGCAATACCCCGGCTTTTCCCGGCGAAGTATTTAGATTAAAATGCATTTTGTTGAATTTGGACTCATAATAACAATAAGAATGCCAATTTGCAGTAAATCGGCGCAAAAGCATTTACATTTTATTAACTAAAAATGTACATAACAAATTAATAAACTTGAGAGATTTAAATTATCGAAATCATGGAAGTGCCCACTAAGACGGGATTTTGAAAAATGCCATCCACAAGCGTGGAAAATCGCGGAAAACTGTTGTATGAAACTTTTATGTTTACCATCCAATCGCAATCAAACTCATTTTCAAAGCTCTACACCATGGCCAAAGATTTTGGAAAATCTGCCACCAATGTTGGAAAATTCCTGAAAAGCTGTTGTATGCAACTTTTATGATTATCGTCCGATTGGCTTCAAACTCATTTTTAAAGCCAAAGATATTAAATAATTCGACACGTGTATCACCGATTGTGGGAAATTCAGCCCAATGGTCGGAAAATTTGTATTAGTACTCTGGCATTCGACATTTTTAATATTCATGCGATTGGCTTCAAACTCATTTTCAAGGTTCTACACAAACACATAGATCCAAAGATCTTGAAAAATCTACCCCCAAGGACGAAAATCTGGAATTCAGCATTTTTGTCTTTTCATGCGAATGGCTTCATACTAATTTCCAAATATAAATACAAAAACCTCGGTACTTTGCGGGCCATACAACGGGCGGAATATAGTTGGAAAGTTTTAATCTTGATTCTTATTATTATTCTTTGAATTGGCTTCAAATGCCAAATGATTTTGGAAAATCTACTTCGCGTCACCACTGGCGGGAAATGTAAGTCAAGGGCAAATAAGTGGGATAATTTATTATTTTGCTTCAAAGAAATTTTCATTGCCCTATACAAAAAACATTAGTCACGTCGCTCAACTATTTAGTTGTATTTCTTACGGTTGACGGTTGAAAAATGCACTTTCATCTAAATATTTCCCCGGACAGAGCCGGGATATTATCTGCTAGTCTAGCATAGATCGATAGCAAAGCATAGGCAATTTCAGTCGGACTTATAATATTTAATGCCGGGAGAGCGACTCAAGAGAGAGATATTTTATCTCTTTTGTACTTTCACATTGTTATGCAGCGCTCTCGCATACTGAGATTTGCATACAATTTTCAAATACAGTTCCCCTTAACTTTATAAAAAGAAGGTGCTGCAAAAGTTTCAGGCTTCTACCCTTTGGTTTACCCAAAAGTCGCCAGTCAGTTAGTCAGTCAGTCATGTGGAACTCTATTATATATGTATATAGCAATATTACGTATCCGCTTATACAAAAAACAAGTGTGAACTATTTTTTTTTTCCGTAGATTGCAAAGTAAACAGTAATTGATACCATCAGAAATGAATATTTCTAAACAAATACTGCACAGAGTTTTGTTGTTTGACAGACTAATTCTGGCGCTCAAATGGTGAACATTGATCTTATAGTTTATCGTTTTGATAATTTTGTACATTTGTCTTGACTCTATCAAAGCTAGAGCAAGAACATCTGGTACACTTGTTGGCAAATAGTACTAGGAATGTCAATATCGATTATTTCAGTTCGAAATAACTACCCTAGAAATCAACAAACCTTTTTTAGCACTCATTCTTTACACGATGCAATTAAATTTATATAAGCCGACAAGTGGAAAATACAATAAAAAATGTTTGGAAGAACGTATCCACAGATGTAATCTAACCGTGGGAGTAAATTATTCAAAATTGGTGACACACGTAACGAATATATATCTAGCTTATAAGCTTAGTAATAATCGATTTTTATAAGCATGTATTTTCAAATAACATTTCAAAATACTTGCCTACCTATTTCATCCATAATATAATTAAAAGGACAAATGATTATTTGTTTAGTTAGATCGGCTTCAAAGACATTTTCATAGCCCTCCACAAAAAACATTATTCACGTGGCTCAACTATTTAGTTTCCTACCCCCACGGGTATTGTTTTCCCTTCTTACGGTTGACGATAGTAGTCCAAGTCAATAAAATGCACTTTCATCTAAATATTTCGGCGGGCAAGGCCGGCAAATTCATGGATTATTTTGTAAACCTTGCTCTCTGTTTTTAATTTTTTATAATGACTATAAAATGTAATTTTTTTTATTTAAGCGATCCATCTTAAAATAAGTATTTGTTTTTGAAACATCGATTAATCGATTTTTCCGATTCTGAAACCATAAACTATCGATTGTGCTCTTATAAAATTGACAATCGTACTGAATATTGCGTTTTTTTAATCATCCGCAATGTCAATTTGTGTTAAATTATATTATATTATATTATAAGTATTTTGAAATGTTATTTGAAAGTACATACTTTTAAAAATCGATTATTACTAGATAAGCTAGAAATATATTTAATTTTGAGCAGCAACAGCTCGTATCACTAAAATTGCAAAATGTCAAACATTTTTCTGTTTGCCACATCAGTTGCACTGGGTTGAGGGAATTTATTCCATTGTCTTTTATTGTCAAGTGAGTCATACGGACAACTTCGTTGCAACGATGCTTTGTTGTCAGCTTTGTTTAGATAAGGAGCGGCGCTGGGTACGGTGAGGTATACATATGTAGGGCATTCTTTCATATACTGCCGAATGGCCGCTCTGGTATAATATATTCTCTCTAAACTTTTTGGTCTCGTAGATTTAAACTTGTTTGTTTGGCTTTACATTTTCACCTCGTTTTGTGGACGTGCATTTATTAGTTTATTAAATTTTACTTTGATTTTTATGCCTGTCCAACTCAGGCAATCATGCCTGAGACATTTTCACTTTCAGTAAGATGTTTAAAAGTGAATGTCTATCACCTATTTTCAATTTCGACAAGGTATTGTGAATTAAGTTTGCTTATAAATGCATAGAAGACTAAACTATACATAGCAGTTTCTAGTTTTCCAAAAAAAAAAAAAGAAAATTGTGGAATTTTAAAGCAAAATTGATTACAGAAAAGAACTTTTCCAACAATGTCATTTAACAATCATAAACTCCACCAACCAACAGCTGATAAGCATTAACATAACATATTACAACTTTTGTTTAATTTATTACAAGAAAGTATAAAAAAAACTCAAGCTTATTTGAACTTTTCAATGCAGAGTACAGTACAATATTCCTATAAGAAACTCGAATAGGATCAACAAAAATTTCGTTACTGAGAAATATCTTAATAGTTTTTATACTCTGTTCCCGAAGGAAAAAGGAGTATATTGGGAAATATCTGTCTGCCCGTATGAACGCAATATTTTTCCACACCCTTGAAGCTAGAGCAACCAAACTTGGTACACATGTTGGTGTATACCCTCAATATATGAAGTGTCAAGATCAACCATATAATAAAAAAGTTATATGGAAAATATCTAATCTATCTCTTTGTAGGATATATTTTTAACCTAATGAATTTTCGACCCATTGTTCCTATGGCAGCAATAGATATATTCGTGAAAATTTAAAACATGTCAGAAGTCAATATTTAGCATATTTAGCAGCACAACAACCACTTAAACCACTTGTGTGTGTGCGCCTTTGTGTATGTGTAAGTGTACGAAGATGCGATCTAATATTTCCGACCGGGGTACAGAAAGTTTTGCAGGTGGGTATACTCGACTATAGAATTCTTATTTGTTATTTTGTTGGCTAGGTCGTTTGTTAGAGGTATTCAACACAATTGCATTCCAGACCTGTCGACAGGCCCTATGATTGCTTACATAATGCGTTCATTCATTCATTCTCAATTGAATCCGTAATGCCTCACACTTGTTGTTTAATTGGCTTGTGTTTACTTGCGCGACGCCATGTGATACTAGTATCGGCATATGGGAGGTATGCGGCATTCTGATAAAGAGATTCGGTTTCGGATTCGCATCCGAATCGGTAATTGCCGACTTGTAGGTTTAATGTTCGGGCCTTGGTGGGGGCTGCATTTCGTTTCGGTTCATATTCGGGCCAGAAAGCTAGAAGTGTGAGTGCGTCATCTTCGCGATGCCAACGGTCGCTTTTAGTTCACTTTTTAATTAGAAATATCAGCCTTATGGGCTTGGTGCTGTGAGGGGAGGGGCGGCAGTGTGCCTTCGCTTTGAATTATAAGTGTTGCGCACAGTTAGCTAACAAAAAATGTGTGTTTTGGCTAGCTGGCGATTTGTGGTGGTGTTGTGCTGGCACGCGAATGCCACAGGTTTTGTGGCCTTTGTCCAACGAAACGAAACCAAACAAAACACCGCATAAAACCACCGAATGAAACCACCCCAGCCGCGATGACGACGCGCCCCAAGAAATTGAAAAAAGTCAACAAAACGAAACGCGTTGAGCACATAAAAATGACGAGTAAACCATGCAACAACAGCAAGCAAACAAAGCATACATACTATAGCAACTAATATATATGTATATATATATATATATATATATGGTCTAATCTAAACTTATTTTTATTAGCTAATGGGAGAATAAACTAAGTATGTACAGGAAATTAACAAATACAGGTTGTTTATCTTTATATATGAATTAGTAGTGTATGTGAACAAAAAACTGTACCATCCGCAAGGATCGACCGTTAAAATATTAAAATTTTGGAACTATTTCTCGAAAGCAATTTTATATTTAAATATGCTCAAATAATTGTCCTATTTGTTGTGTGATGTTAATTTTATGTTTTATACCCTAGCAGAGGGTATTATAATATTGTCTCGAAATGTTTAATGGACTGAAAGAAACGTTTCCGACCCAACGAAGTATATACATATATTCTGAATAAGCATGAATAGCCGAGTCGATATAGCGATGTTCGTCTGTCCGTCTGTTTCTATGCGAACTAGTCTCTCTCGGACCACTTTTATGTAGCTGCCATTGGCTCGGGGGAAAAATGATTTTTTGTATGAAAAACTTTTTGTTTATACAAATATTACAAAGAAATTAAGTGGAATTTCTATTATACTTAAAATAGTTCAATATAATTTGATCAAAATCGGACCACATAATCAGACTTAAGAAATAATCATTGACTCAAGAAATAGTTTATATTTCCGAGTGAAAAAATATTATTTTTAAAGGTAAAAATTTATCTGATAAATGAGTTTTACTACTTAAAAATAAATAAATTCAAGAAATAGTGCTTATGCAGGCAAAATTTTCAATCGTCAAAGTCATTAATTCGTAACGTCAAGCAGTTTAAAACTTTCGCTTGCTTACACAAAAGAAGATTCTTTGCTGCAGCGCGGGGGAAGAAGCGGCACAGCCTCCACTTAAAATGCCTCGCTTGTGCTGCCGCTTGTGCTGTCACTTGTGTGTGTGCGTCTTTGTGTATATGTGTGTGTATGACCCACACAGTTGGCAAGGGTTGCCTTTCAGAAGGCATTCTCATATACAAATTTTTGCATCGCGAAGTAGTTCCAAACACATGCATTCTTTAATTTGCTTGTATACAGCGAGTAAACACATGAATAAGGCGTACGATAGATGCCATTCCTGCATGGGGTGGTTGTTGTAATTTCAACTTCGTAAAACGCTCGGGTTCGGTTTCCGAATTTGATATTGAGAAGGCATAGGTGCATGTAATGCGGCGATCGCTGCTCAATGCATGACGCCAAAGGCGTTCAATCGGTTGCAACTTTTATATGCCTTGCAGGCAGTCAAGTATGTAATTTGTATGGCATTCCAAAAGAAATGCCCTTACAATAATGTCACATTAAATACATATAAGGTTATAGCTGGTAATACACCGGCTTTGCCGTCGAAATATTTTGATGCACTTTGCATTATGTTGAATTTGACTGCTTTCGACAACCGTAAGAAATACACAAAAATAGATGTGGTAAATCGGAACAGCTGCATTCGTATTATCGATTGTTGATCGATTTTCCATAAATGTGGCGGTCGTTTGATATTTGTTAGTACCAACAGGTAATAAGTTTGCCGCCAAATTTGAGATTTTTGAATTTTTGCTGACAGCGGTGCATATTTCCGCAGTGCACGGGTTGCGCTATGTTTTAATAATGGAAATAATTGTTTTCACTTGAATTAAGTACAGACTTCTTACCACCCTTTCGCTATTTCCTGGATGTCAGTATTATTCTTCTAGTTTCATCAAAAATATTTTTAAGAACTATGTTCACCCTTCGCCACGGACGAGGTATGGGGGTCAAAGTCAAATGAGTGAGATTATTTGTTTAGTTAGATCAGCTTCAAAGTCATTGTCACAGCCCCACACAACAAATCTTTAGGCATTTCACTTAACTATTTGGTTTCCACGGAAGGGAAAATTGTGATACTCTGTTTGTGTATTTCTTATGGTTGGCGGAAGTAGTCAAATTCAACATAATGCACTATTATCTAAATATTTATGTATGTACACTACTTTCAGGTCTCAAATCTTAACAAATTTATGCTTCATAACTCAAAGAACCTCCTTATTGGTTAAGAAATCAAATCGATAGTAAAGTTTAACTAAATAGAATAGTACCCAGTACATATGTATGTACGTATATACGAGTATGTGAGCATGAAATAGTAAGTTTGAGTATATTTAGAGGGCCCTAGATATTCACTAGTATGAGAATCTAATCGAATTTTAGACAAATTGGAGAAGGAAGGCAGTGTGACGGACAAGCTGGCAGAAAGTTTTCGTTTGGGGTATTTGCCAACGTTTATGGATGTCTTTTATTTACTTAATTTTGTTGTTGTTCAATGCTCCAAGGCCATCGATAAATACGGCCATAGAGCAACGGCTCAAACCTGCTCTGTAACCTGCCAAACAGAACCCAGCACAAGTTTTTGTTGCTGAATATGGTTCGCTTTTCATTGTGGATTTCACGAATATGTCAAGTTTATGATTGAATTGGAAACCTTGTGACTCTTGTGCTTTCAACTGCGGCTGCACCATCACCCACACTCACACACACACACACCCACACCCACAACCTTGCAGACAACAACTGCAGATTGCAAATGCTAGTACTACATCAAATTTAGCTGGCAGCAGTTCCTTCAAATGGTTTGACATATCTCACAGATACACACTGAGATCTTTGAAATGGTTTGACATTTCTCACAGATATAGTATAGTATAGTATAGTATAGTAGTACAGATATACAGATACAGGTTTAGATAGAGAAGTAATCTGATATTGAATTAGCGAATCATAGTGATGTAATATGCATTGGAAGGAGTTACGCAGCGGTGTTAAAACAGTTTTCCTAAAAATGTTCACCCCTTGAGGAGCGTTGAAAATAGCTTGGAAGCCAATTGAACGAAATCCAAAATAATTGCCTGAGTATGCTACCCATTTTTTGAACGTGAGAGTGAACGATGGAAAATATTCCAAATTTGATACCGATACTGAAAACATAAACCCTTGTGCCTTAGGATTGCAGATTGCACGTATGTAAATTGATAAATGCTATTAGGATTTAAATGATTTACATAATTCCTATTAAGTTGCGCACAGTTTAGATATACATACTATAAGTAGAAACCATGACTGGCCAAATTGTGCGACATAGTTAAATAATGTACATGTGTGAGTAAAGTTTTTGCGAAAATGTATTATAAGCAGATTGTCGTATCAGTTCCCCAAACAAGATCGCAAGATTCTTATCCGGCTTTATTATATAAGAATGGTTCTTAAAAAAATGTTAAATGAAATGTTATTATATGAGCTGCAAGTGATATTATAATTAACTCGACGGAATTCTAATATTACATATGTATGCACATATGTACTCTTCGTACCTACTGTCATTGTACGGGTAAAAGTTCCCATTGCTTACATACATACATACATATGTTTGTATGTGTGCATCTTTTTACTCCCTGTACCCATAAAATGGGTAAAAAGGGGGTATTGGATTTGTGCAAAAGCATGTAACAGGCAGAAGGAGACATCTCCGACCCTTTAAAGTATATATATTCTTGATCAGCATTAAAAGAGATTTCGATTTGACCATGTCCGTCTGTCTGTCCGTCTGTCTGTCCATCTGTCTGTTCGTCTGTCCGTCCGTCGGTCTGTCCGTCCGTATGTATGAACGCAAGGATCTCAGCAACCATAGGAGCTAGAGACACCAAATTTGGAATGTAGGTTCGTGTATAGCAGGCGCAGGTCAAGTTTATTTTGGATCCGAGATATTCCCCCCCCCCCCCCCCCCCGCTATTCAATAAAAACGTTTTACAGTAACAATTTTCAAGATATAGCGTTGGGACTTGGGATGTATAATACTTTAGTCACTCTTAATCTTCTGTCCAAATTTCAAGTTGATCGGATGATAAACACGGAAGTTATTCAACAAACAAGTTTCAGTACTGCAGCCCGGGGGGAAAGTGGATCAGACAGATGAGAAGTGAATATCTCGATATGGCTGCAAAGCGCAGTTTCACAGTGAATTTTACAGTGGATGCACCTTATAATTCCCAACTTGTTTTAGCTTCAAAATAATGAAACCGATGCTTGATCAGTGCATTTTAGTTAAAGTGGATCAGACAGATGAGAAGTGAATATCGCGATTCGCGATATGGCTGCAAAGCGCAGCTTCAAAGTGAATTTTACAGCAGGTGCACCTTATAATTCCCAAATTGTTCTAGATTACCAATAATGAAACGGGTGCTTGATCAGTGCATTTAAGTTAAAATGGATACTTTTGTCGGGTATTAATTAATAACTCAAGAACATATAATATCAAGTGGCATGGAAAAATGGGAAAAATTTTGTATGAAAATAATTATCTACAAGGACATTCAACTCTGGTCACATTGCTGTATTTATTTTATTTTGTTACTCTAAAATATAATTCGCGAAGTTTGTACAGAGTATGCCATAGTCGATCATACTCCACTCCTTGGGTCCTCCCAGTTTGTTTCGCCTCATTTGTTTGGTCTGTCAACAAGGTGTCTTCAGGGAAACGTTTCGATTTGTGATTTTTATCGCGCTGTATTTGAACGAAGATGCGAAGATGCGATCGGAAATTTTTGACCTGGGTACAGGGACCTTTGTAGTTGGGTATACTCAACTATAGCATTCTTACTTGTTACACTCTCAAAAATGTTCGCTCGCTACTGTAGTACATTACGTATGTTTGTATGGGTGGGGGTACGTATGTACATACATATAAACGTAGATATACTAATATGTGTACATAGACATATGCATACACTCCAGCACTGTTTTATCATACCTTGCCTCATTTTCCGTACATTTATCAGATTGTTAATAAAAATAAATTTCTGACGCCGTCGACATTGCTCGACCGCTGGGCTTGCTGATAATAAAAGCAAGAATAACGCCTACCGACGTGCGAATAAAGTTGCTGCCTTAAATAACTTACTATGGCAGCTATATAATATACTTATTCGAGATAATTGAGGTATCTGTAAATACCAGGAACCGTTATAAGTATTTTTTTTTTTTTTTTTTTTAAATTTCTTTTAAGCGTTTTATCCGAAATGCATTTCTTGCTCAAGAATTAAAGCTTATTTTTCAGATTTATTTATTTCCTTAAAAGTAAGACTTTTTATATAAATAGAATAATTTTTCGCTCAGATATAAAAATTTTTTTTTTTGAGTTTTATATTTCGAAGAAAAATATCGATTATCTTTTGCTTAAAAATAAAACTTACCCCTTGAGTTTTTTTTTCTTCTAACAAATAAAACTCAAATTTGTATCAAATTTATACTGCATTTTTATATTGTACTATTTGAAGTATGGGGTTCAAAAAATATCAGAAAATTTTTTAATTTACTTACGAGCCCTAACTACTATTAATATAAATGGGTAAAAAGGGGGTATTGGATCTGTGCAAATGTATGTAACAGGCAGAAGGAGACAACTCCGACCCTATAAAGTATATATATTCTTGATGGGTATCGATTTCGTTTTGGCCATGTCCGTCCGTATGTATGAACGCATGGATCTCAGCAACTCGCTTGCGCGGTCGCTTGTGCGGTGCGATCGGTAATTGTTGATCTGGGTACGGGGAGTTTTGTAGTTGGGTATGCTCAACTATACCATTTTTACTTGTACAACTTTGAATGGCTTCTATTTATGTCTAAGTGGAAATTGAACATACAAGCTTACATTTTTTTTAAAAGGTTGTTAAACTACCTTAAATTTAAAATTAAATTTAATTAAAATTTAAAATTTTTTTTGTTTAAATCAAACCACTGGGCTAATGCATGAAGTATTTTTGACCACTGTTAGTTGGTAATGTATATACATATGTATGTATGTACTTATTGTAAATAGTTTTCATATATGTGTACTGGCTCCACCAAAAATAAAGACTTGTGCCAAGTTTCATAATCATAGCTTTAAAATTGAGCGATAAGTTAGAATGTAAACATTC
This sequence comes from Hirtodrosophila histrioides, assembly GCA_037075165.1. Taxonomy (NCBI): domain Eukaryota; kingdom Metazoa; phylum Arthropoda; class Insecta; order Diptera; family Drosophilidae; genus Hirtodrosophila; species Hirtodrosophila histrioides. The sequence goes on along the minus strand of JBAMCL010000673.1, from coordinate 69,024 downwards.
CGAATGTCAACATTCCGAATGTCAACATTTTCTAGCTTTAAACACGTATTACTTAATAAGTATGGTACCTACAGAGCACCATAGCCTATCAATCGACGCGGTATGAATTTCCCTACAATATGCTGGCAAGATTTTCAAAATCGGACTGGAAATACAGCCACACGAGCCGATATACTAAATAAAGTCAGTGATTTTCGAACAAGTTCAAAAGCTCGCGCTGCATTCCATGACTTGTGACGTACATTCGCAGTGAGAGCCAAAAGTTGCAGTCGTCTTGTCATAACCTATGAGCTCTCTCAATCGTGGTCTTGTCATAACCTATGAGCTCTCTCAATCGTGGCTGTTGTCAAAATCAGCCGAGTGTCCTGTTGTTGTGATATGCTGCGCAAATGCTGTTGTCATTTTCCCTTTGTTTGCGACTCCTTTATGTTCTGCAATTCTTGTGCCTAGAGCGCATTTTGTTGTTCTTATGTATAATATATATATGTACATATACATATACTCCGTTGCATATATCACCTTCTTTTCTATTGCACTTAATATCATATATGACGTGTTGTTGTTTATCATTTTGTATTTTGCTTTTCGTGGCCGTAAACAGATTTCTTGATTTGTGTATGGTACATTAATGTATCCTCGTTTTCTGTCCTTGTTTTTGTCTGTGTTCTTTTTTTTGGGTTCTTAAATTTGTTATTAAATTGTCTATAAGTTTCTCGGGAAAGTTATTTTTTTAAAATAAAGTTTTTTATTTTATATCTGTATGTATGTATATGTCTGGTCTGTGTATTTCGTCACTAATCGTACATATATTTATTGTGTATAATGTTCTGGTTAGAGTTCAAATTCATAATACGTCCCGATGCAATCATTTTTGTGTATGTACCATTTGTATAATATCCTGCCTTTTTTATTCTCCAGATCTTTGTCCAAATTTGCAATTTTCTTTTTCGATCGTGAATTGTATACTGTTATGCTGATTATTTAGCGTGTCCAAAATAATTCTCATTTCTTTTATAATGCATAATATTGATGCTGATCAAGAATACTATAATATTCGATGGAGTTGGAACGCTTCGTTGCTGTTGCGTTATCCGTGGGCTATCGCCAGCTACAACAACAAATAAAGCATAAAATGCTGACAATGACTAACAATGACTAACAAGACAAAAACAAAAATGCTTAAAGAAAACGCACAAACACGAAGTGGATCTAAAAACGCAGGCAAAACAAGTAAGAATGCTATAGTCGAGTATACCCGACTACAAAACTCCCTGTACCCAGGTCGAAAATTTCCGATCGCTTCTTCGTACATTTACACATACACAAAGATGCACACACATAAGCGACAGCACATGCGACAGCACAAGCGAGGCATTTTAAGTCGTGGCTGTGCTACCTCTTTCGCCCGCACTGGAGCTCAGAATCTTCTTTTGTGAATAACTTTCGTGTTTATTTTCCGATCAACTTAAAATTTAGAAAGTAGATGCAGAGTGACTGAAGTAGTGTACATGCCAAATCGCAAAGCTGTATCTTTAAAAGTGTGGCTGTAAAACGTTTTGATCGATTTGCTTGGTAACGGGGGGAGATATCTGAGATCGGTAACAAACTTGATCTGCGTATGGTATACAGGAAGCTACATTCCAAATTTGGTGTCTCTAGCTCTTATAGTTGCTGAGATCGACGCGTTCATACGGACAGACAGACAGACGGACAGACAGACGGGCATGGCCAAATCGAAATCTCTTTTGATACTGATCAAGAATATATATACTTTATAGGGTCGGAGATGTCTCCTTCTGTCTGTTACATACATTTCCACAAATTCAATACCCCCTTTTTACCCATTTTATGGGTACAGGGAGTAAACAGTAATAAAACTCATAGCGGGAGTGCTTGACTGTACAAACGCCCGTACCATATGTATGCTCGTGCTCACCAACAAAGCTGGTTTCCTGATAATATTTATGATTGTTTTGATCTTTGTGGTTAACGCAAACAAATATTTTTACTAAACTCTCTAGACTCTAGAGATAGACAATCTGAATAAATATGGTCAAAATCGGACCACTATATCACATACATAGCTGCCATAGGATCGGATTAGAAATTGGTTTTTGTATAAAAAACTTTTATGTTATGTGCAACATACAAACATCCAACAATTGCGAGTTTTATTATACCTTTTATAGTTTCCTATCATTTGATCAAAATCGGACCACATTATAGCTCCCGTAGGAACAATCAGACGAAAATTTCACTTTTCTATAAAAAGCATTGCTGCAAGCATATAAGGGAGGTTCACCGCCCTGAAGATAGAGCCGTTCTTTCTTGTTCTTTGAGTTATGACTACAAAATGTCATTGAAACGAATGATAAAGAAAACAGTTAATCATAAATATTACCGTTTTTATATTTTCGAGCTCTGACATTAAGATTTGAATTCTGAATTCCTATTATAATCGAGTATTGAAGCTTTGCAGCACTAATGAACATATGACTCTGAATCAGGGGAATGAAGCCCTTCCACTTCCACTCCGATTCCCATTTCCCTTTCGAAGCCAATTAACATTTTCATGACTGTTGTCTACTCCAATAGCAATTACGTTGGCGTCGACATCGTCGTTGTCGTCGTCGTTTTGCCAATGTCAATGACGTCGCCACTGGCCCAAGTGCCTACCGTCCACACGAACAACAAGATAGAGCAATAATTATACTCTGTTTCTGAGGGGCAAAAGAGTATATTGGGTTTGCGAAATGTCCGTCTGTCCGTAGGAACGCAATCTTTTTCCACACCCTTACAGCTAGAGCAACCAAATTTGGTACACATATTGGTGTATACCCTCAATTTATGAAGTGTCAAGAAAAAATTTGTTGACACCAACCATCCCCTCCCCCGAAAACCGGCATACATAATGGTATATCTCCTACAGTTTCATAGCTAGAGTCACCTTATTTGTCATACAGACTAATGTTGACCCCCTGAACAATTCTGCATCAAAAGAATGTTGACCCCCCATCCCCTCCCCAATAAATGAGCAAAATCCATATCTCCCACACCTGTACAGGTAGAGTCATAAAATTTGGCATACAGACTACTGTTTTTACGCGTCTCTTTCCGAACCCACAAATAACCAAATAGAGTATTTTGCAGTCGGGTACGTCCAACTGCAACGTTCTTACTTGTTTTTAATTGATGTATGCATTACCTATAGTTCGATTTCATTTTAATTTGAGCAATTAATTTTTGTAACCGGGTTTTTTGTCACTTGAGTCGGCATTTATGAACTTTTCTAGAGGATTAAGCTAATTAAAACAGTACTGTTTAAGGTATACATACTTGTTAGTGTGGTATTTACATAGAGGTATTTACATATTTTGTATATACCCTACTATGTACATATACATATGTCCAACTACAGGGTGATTCAATTGAGCTTTTTCACCTTGTGACAGGAAATTTTATTCCTACATGCGTCTAGGTTTTAGTGAAAATATATTGAATTTTAGCAAAAGTTGTGTAGAAGTCTTACAAATGCTACACAAAGTCTGTGAACTTTCGTTCATAAATTCGTTAATTTTTATTTTATTTATTTATTTATTTATTTATTTGATCATTCCTAGTGCTACAAGCTAAAGCTTATAATCTAATATTATCAAGTTGTGAGTCGTCGCGATAATAAGTAGTATTCTTGTATTAAGCATAAAACTAGGCTTGATTTTATGAATAAGTTGGGCATATCTATTGCATAAATTTCATTTTGCTAGTAGCTCGGTCAAGTTGGGCCCACTGTTATACTTGGAATATGCGGAGGCCAAGAGTCACATACTACAAACAATGCTCATAGTTTGTCCAACTTAAAAAGTTTCAATCGCGCGTTATTTGTAGAGTTCTTGTATTAGTCACATATCAAATTACAATATTAGTCTGGTTGAGACATTTGGCCAATAAGAATAATAAACGACTTCCTGTCGCTGTTGCCGCTGGGTCGCTTCAAGTGGGACCAAAATTGTATACCCTACTATACTAGACTTACGCAAACAGAATACGATAAATATAGGGTTGCGCTATGTTTTAACAATGGAAATGAAATGAAGATCGCCTTCAAAGTCATTGTCACAGCCCTACACAACAAATCATTAGGCATTTCACTCAACTATTTGGTTTCCTCGGAAGGGAAAATTGTGGTACTCTATGCTTGTGTATTTCTTACGGTTGACGAAAGTAGTCAAATTCAACATAATGCACTTTTATCTAAATATTTCGCCGGGCAAGGCCGGGGTATTTCCAGCTAGTCTATATATATATATAAGTATATATAAAAGAGATCGTGCTGACTAACTGACTGTTTGGCAATCATCACACAGCGCAAGACGCAAGAGCTAGGATGCTGAAATTTTCACAGAAGAACCTTCTGATGAACCTATGATGGAAGTGCATATTAAGACGGGATTTTGGATAATGCCACTCACAAGCGTGGAAAATTTCGGAAAACTGTTTTATGCAACTTTTTTTGTTTACCATCCAATCGGCTTCAAAGTCATTTTCAAAGATCTACACAAACATTCATTTCATGGGCGGACAAAGGGGGACTCAAGGTTGTATGGGCGAAAGTCTAATTTTAGTCCGATCACCTTTAAATTCATTTTCAAAGCTCTTCATGTAAAATAATTTGATATGTGTCTCACCGATTTTGGGAAATTTAGCCCCATGGTCGGAAAATCGGTGGAAAACTCTGGCATTCGACATTTTTAATTTTCATGCGATTGGCTTTAAACTCATTTTCAAGGTTCTATTCAAAACCAAATAGGCGCGGTGGTCAAATGTTTGGGAAAATCTACCCCCTACGCTAGTTCTCCCACAGAAAAACAAGTAAGATCATTACAGTCGGAAGTTACTGACTTCAGGAACAAAGTATTCAAGCCTGGCAAGAACCGAAGTCTGTATGTAAAATTTGCTGATGATATATGTCTGTATTTTGACAGCAATCAAACCTGGGACGCATATTGGTATATTCCCTCAGTTTATAAAGAGTACATTTTTGCCACTTCCTCTTCCACCCTCTCCATTGGGCAAATTATAACAGATACCAAGCAGACTATATTGGCAGTTGGTAACTTTTGACAACAATATTCTGAGATGCTTATATTCCTTCTATAAAATTGATAGCTTCATTATTATCGTGACCTAAAACATATACGTGGGTGGAAGTTTATTATGTAGTAAATAAATTTCTTTAAGCTAAGAACAAATTTCTCTAAATTATAGATTAATTCAACTCTTTATTAACATTTTATTTTCTTAGTGGAAACTCACATTCTTATTATATAGCCAAATACCTATAGAGCTATATTTAGGCTATATGTTTTCCGTTTTTCTTCGAGCTTTTGTCAGTTTTATACATTCGGAGGTATATTCTTTTCTTCGAGTGTATCCGAGAACGATTCTATGATAGTGCACAGGACAGAGGGATCCTGCCGATCTCATTCGAGTAGAGCAATCTTTCTTATTCATACTACGTAATTAAACATTTTAATTAGCACAAATTCCACGCGTCAAATGCAAGAGAAATGGGAAAACCTTACCTGACGGCGGCACAATGCCTTTTGCTTTTTTTTGTCGCCCGAAGTCTTAAATCCAGGCGGGCACATCGAACATTTGTTCAAGATTAGAGGCCGGCGTCCTCCTCCACACGATGGTTGCCCGTTTGGCGTATAGGGTGGGTGGGTGGCAAGAGAGAATGAAATTGAAAATGGAAAAATGTTATTTGTCTCGACGCTGGCAACATTGAGCAAAATTATTTTTAGCTATAAACACACACACAGAATCACACTTATTACGCATACGGCCCAGAGCACGTCGCCGTTCCCGTGTCAGTCATCCAAAATAAAAAGCGGGGCCAAAAAAATTAATTTTGCCGGCTGTCATAACACTGCCCACATGCGCCGTCATACCAGCGAACGATCGGCCAAATGTGAGGTTTGCGGCAAGGCCTTCTTTAGCTTTCACGACCCCAATGTCCAGTCTATCTCGCACATTAGTCTGCGGCCCTTCGATTGTGATACTTGCGGCTCCACGTCTTAGCGCAAGAAAGCGCTGCGCGTCCATAAGATGCTGCACTCGGAGGAGCGCAAGCTTTGCCACAAATTGTTTGCCCAATCTGCACACATGCACACTCACGAGTTGGCTCGGGCCAAGGCGAACGCCCAGTCCACAGCAGTCCCAACGTCGGCTGTGGAGGCTTCAACGTACGTCGGAGTCGAGGTCATGACCACTGAGGAAGTGCTGCACGAGTCAGTGACTATTGATATGAAACAGGAGGATCATGCGACCCATGTGGAAGTTGTCGCGATTGCGACTGTGGGCAGCTATTACTTCGTCCTTAAGATAAGTTTTGCGTTGTCTATGGCTTAATGATATTAGCTAAAAGTGGCACTTGCAATGTAAATAGTAAACTCATCTTGAACAGCTGTTAAAATAATTGCTTTCGCATGTATCTACTTGCAGATAGAGCTAAATAGTGTACATGATTGTGCTTGATTAATACAAATAATCATGCTTGAAGCTTTCATATTATTTCTACAGGTCTTTGGCTGTATAAGTTTTCACTATTCATCTTAAGTTAGTACTAAATAAAACTTGTAAACGTTATAGAGCCATATGTTTTTTTTAAATTTAAAAGTATTTCTCAAAGACTCTTTTAGTTCAGCATATATTAAGATGCGTTGAGACAGTCAAGACAACAATAGCATAAATTGCCAAAAATTATGGTTTTTTGAGATACGTATATCCTCATTTCTAAAGTTTACGTGATGACAACTTATTACCTTAATACCATAATACCATTTTTTATATATTTTATTTTCCAGATTCTCAAATTAAAAAGAAATTATGAGATCCATTTTTATTTTCTCAAGACAAAAAGCAATGTGGTACCACTATCGTCTCTGTTTCTAGCCAGCTTCTAACATACAGTTTTGGATATGTTTCCCTAATGACCGGATATAAATTATTGAAACTTTGTATTTGCTTACGACATAAATTTGCATTTTTGTTGTGCAACCTTTAGTTACTTTGTTTTATTTAAGTTAACGAATAAATAAATAAAATAAATTTACTAGCAGTTAGTGCACGACTCATTCATTCTTAAAATTGTATCTAATTGTGTTCAATTTACCTTTTTACACTTAGCATACACCCGGTACATGTGCAAGAGCTGCCAAGTTTCCCACCAATTATTCGCCCGTGGGTGAAAAGATTTTCGAAGCAATTCCTTTAACATTGATTCCTATGTTCCGCCCGTGGGGTTTGGATATCTCAAATGTCGGAAAAAATGTTGCCGGTAAATGAAAAGTGCGGGAGAAATTTTATTTGTGTCAATCGTTAGCGGATAATAAGCGCATAAATCACGAGCATTTATTTGCTCAAAATATATTTTTATTTTAATGGGTGGGAAAAATTTCTTTTTTTTGTAATCGTCAGCGAATAAAAAGCGGATAATTCAGGAGCATGTATTTGCTGAAAATAATTTTTTTTAAAGGGATCCCATATTCCGGAAAATGCGAAGTGCAGGAAATGTTTTATTTGTAGCAATCGTTTGCGAATAATAGCGGATTATGTGCCGGTGCGGTTTTTTTTATATTTCCGAGTTGGTCCTGCCAACTTAACAGAGGTTAACTTGGGCGAAAACACAGATTTTGCTCCTTTGAGGGAGTGGGGGGTGTCCAAAAATTTTTGATGCAGATTTATCCAGGCGGTTAACATTAGTCTGTATGTCAAATTTGGTGACTCTAGCTTTACTGGTGTGGTAGATATAGGTTTTGCTCCTTTTGGGTTCAAAAATTTTTGATGCAGTTTTTTCCAGGGGGTCAACATTAGTCTGTATCCCAAATTTCTTGACACTTTATAAATTGACGATATACACCAACATGTGTACCAAATTTGGTTGCTCTAGCTTAAAGATAAGGGCAAAAAAATTGCGTTAATACGGACAGACGGACATTTCGCAAACCCAATATACTATTTTTCCCTTCGGGATCATAGTATAATTACCAAAATTTTGCCTTCAAAGGTGCTAGATTAAACTTTTTGGAGTTGTGAAATAGCGACATAAGCTGTGCTCATCGTTCTGGTGTCGAACCAAGACTAAACATTTGTTTGGAGCAGAGGCGTTAGTAGCTCGGCTTTTTTTTGCCGAGCTGGGAATTCACGACTGGGGCGCTGGTAGTTCGGCTTTTTTGTCGAAGACACTCTGGGGCGCTGCGGTCAGCAAAGCGTCTGGCCTCAGAAAAATTCTTGTATCTATGTATATTCAGTAGTTATTGATGTTACCTTCATTTGATGAGTTGCACCTTCTGTATGACTTTATATTGTTCTTATTTTACCAAATATCGCAGGCCCTCGATACTGTGACTATCGATATTTTTCCAGATTTATTTTACATGTGCACATGCGATGTGAAAAACTTGTTTAACATTAACTTGAATAAAAATAAAAATTAAAAATATCATTTAGCTTAACCAATAAAGAAAGAGCTAGGGATCCTAAAAACTTTGTCTGCTACATAAGTTTGCACAGTGGGCAGTGACCAGTAACCCAGTTTGAGTTGTACAATTTCATGGCAGGAAAATCAATTTGCAGCCTCTTTCCCACATTACATAAACAAACATTTGACTTGACACGGCGCATGACAACTGAGGAAGTCCATATCAGTTTGCCCCTACAACGTTATGATGATAATGATGAAGATTATTACCGGGTCGGATATTGTAAACCAACACTGAGTCATGCCGTTCCCTCTTTTCCCACATAGTTATGTTTTTTCCAGCCCACAAAAAAGTTGGTCGAGCCGCTAAGAACTATTTTTAATGTGTATTTTCTTAACATTCTTAATAATTTTTGCTCACATCTTAGTTAGAATTGCGCATTTTATTTGTACACCTGCAGGTAGCAATGATTAGTACGGAAGGTAGAAAAGTCTTTGTTATTATACTCGGTTTAAAAAATCGCAAGCCGACAGAGCTTTCCCCAAAACACGCTATTGACAGGGGTATATCTCCGTTTCATACCTAGAGTCACCAAATTTGGCATACAGACTACTGTTGACCTCCTTGACAGATCTGCATCAAAAAATATTTGCCAGTCCGACTACTTCCCCAACTCTAAATCTCGCACACCTCTATAGGTAGAGTCACCAACTTTGGCACACAGACTACTGTTGACTCCCTTGACAGGTTTGTCAAAGTAAATTTTGGTACTTTCATCCCCTCTCCCGCAAATAAACAAAATCTATCTCCCAAACATCTGTTCAGGTAGATTCATCAAGTTTGAAATACAGCCTACTGTTTTTTGTACGTATCTTTTCCATTCCTCAAATAACCAACTTATACCAGACTTGAAACCGAGTATTCTGGTGTCGGGTACGTCCGACTGCTACGTTCCTACTTGTTTAAACACGAAAGTTTCGTTTTTGAATATTGACTCAATCTATTAATAGGTTATCATCGATCAAAGTGTTAATACTGTTTCCTCACCCTGGTGAATAGATCAAATTATTATTCAGTTGTTATTTTATTTAAGTTATTTATGTTATTGCGAGTCACTGTTATATTTATTCTTCCACGTCTTTGAAGAGATTAGCTCTTGAAGCCAATACAATATACCCTGTATGCAAACATCGTGTAATGAACCAATTTGTAATACATATATGTATGTAACGAGTAAAAGTGCTCTTTTTAAATATACTCGACTACGAAACACCCTGTACTCTGGTCCGAAGCTCCCAACACATCTTCGTACACATACATATGCACACAAATGCATTAAGCAGTTAAGCTGCATTGCAGGTAGGCAGATCATTTCAGAGCATGGCAGCTGCGCTGCTGCTTTCCTCTGCTCTGCAATACTTAAGCATGGTTTTTCAATAACTTCTGTATATATTATTTCAAACTAGTTTTTCTTGAACCGAATCATTTTTGAGGTATAATATAATACCCTTTGTGTAACGCATGCGAAAAACTGCAGTCAGTACAAATGTCGATATTAGCCTGCTCAGATTGCTATAACATACAGTTGCCAAAGAAACGATGAAGTTGTACGTGTTTTTCCAGATATCACAATCAAACTCAACTATACTAAGTTCCGGTATGCTCCTTTGATATTAATCAGATTTGCTGTTGCCATAGAAAGAATCGGATGGAAATTGAGCTGTTGCATGAAAAGCCTTTTCGATTGTACATGAAAAAACTTTTTGTTCTTACAGATATTTTAACCGAATTCATCAATTGCCAATTTTATTATACCTTATATATAGTTGTTGCTTATATTTGATTAAAATCAAATGTAGCTGTCATACAAACAATCAGTCGAAAATTGATTTTTGGTATGAAAAACATTCCTTCGTCAGGCTTAAACTAGCCGTTCTCTCGTTTTTTTTTCCACATGAAAAATAAGTAGGGTGGTGTCCACTTGAATCAGCTGCGACCATCGACAGCAGCTGCAACTCGGGCTGATAATGTTGCTTAACAACGCTTATCTTGCAAATTGTCACGTTTTCGAAGGTCTCAACCATGAGGCAGAATAAAATCGAGCCAGGTAACCATTCTGATTTCGATTTCGATTTCGATTGACGCCGCCAACGCCTTCGCTCCCCTATAAAGATAAGTGTCGTTGTTCGTACTTGGTCCATTGTTGTTGTTTTCGCTGTTTTGGCCTAGAGACGACCGTTGGATAACGATGACGACGACGACGATGATGACTAATGCTCCTAGCTCTGCCATGCTATGCTATGATACGAGAACTAAAAAACAGTTTTGTATTTTTATGTACTTTCGTGTGTGCGTGTCAGTTTTTCACTGCTGCTCCCCCTAAGAGTCAGTCCCAAGTCTGTGTGGGGCATTGTTTTCTCCCATAGCATTGATTTAACCCAGATTATCGCAGCATACAGCAACGTTGATTTGGCCATGTTGTGGAGCAGTAGACTGCGGCTGGATTTTAGTCCCCTGTGGCATTGGCTGAGTATGATTCTCGCTTCGGTTTGTGGTTTTTGCTATGTGGCTTAGATATTCCCTGAAGCCAAGAAATTTTATGGCCCGCTAAGAGGTGAATGCCGTGCCGTCCATTCGTGAACTTTGCACAGTGGGGGGCCATTAGGTACCTAATTATTCGAATTGTAGGGTTTGAAATTGTGCAATTGTGTTATACTTTTCGATTACTAATATCCATGTGAGTTTATCTATATTCATTCATTCTATTCCAAAGTATATTTTATGCACAGCTATGAGTTTTTAAACATTATATAAATATATCACATTAGCTTTTTTCCACCTCAGTCAAGTTGGCAGGAAATAAAAAATACGAACCGGCACATAATAAACCTTTTTATCCGTAAATGGTTGCCACAAAATAAAATATAAAAAATATAAAAAAAATAAAAAAGTATAAAAGAGTTCAACAGTGGAGACATTTGGGCAGCCCAAACGGTAGAAGCTAGAAGCCTGGACTTTTTAAAGTACCTTCTTATTATAAATTTAGGTAAAACTGTCGAAAAAAAAAAATGGTTAAATATATATGGCGAAATATAAGAAAATTGTTTTGGAAATCTCAGTATGCGCCAGTTGCTGCATAACAAGGTGGAAGTACAAAAGGGATAAAAATCTCTCTCTTGAATCGCTCTCTAGGCCTTCAAAGTTATAAGTGCGACTGAAATTGACATATTGGTTTTGTCCCTCAGACTCTGCCTAGCTTTGCTATCGATCTACGTTAGATGGCGCGCTGCTGCTGGAGTCAATTATTTGTCTTCTATTATGATTTGGTTAGTTTTAATCCTTTAAGTTTATTAATTAACTATCCACCTTTTTTGTTATGCTGCTGGGCCGAATTACTACATATTAACATTATTATTATTATAATTATGTACGAAATCGAAACAGCTCACTCGCATTATCGATTGTTGATCGCTTTTTCATAAATGTGGCGGTCGGTCGATATTTGTAAATACCAACATGTAATAAGTTTGTCAACAAATTTGAGACTTTTGAATTTTTGAGAACAGCGGTGCACATTTCCGCAATGCACGGGTTGCGCTATGTTTTAACAATGGAAATAATTGCTATTTCCTGAATGTCTGTATTATTCTTCTAACTTCTTTAAGGACTACGCCCACCCGTCGCCACGAGGAATGGGGGTCAACGTCAAATGACAGATTTTTTGTTTACTTAGATCGGCTTTAAAGTCATTGTCACAGCCCCACACAACAAATCTTTAGGCATTTCACTCAGCTATTTGGTTTCAACGGAAGGGAAAATTGTGATACTCTATGTTTGTATATTTCTTACGGTTGACGAAAGTAGTCAAAGTCAGCACAATGCACTTCTATCTAAATATTCCGCCGGGCAAGGCCGGAGTATTTCCAACTAGTTTTTTTTAAGTTAGCGGTCCCTCCCGCTATTTTGAGCAAACAAATGTTCCTGAATTATCCGCATTTTATCCGCTATATATAAAGCGGATTATTATGTGGCGGTGTGGATTTTTACGCCCAGTACCTATAAAATGGGTAAAATGGGGGTACTAAATCTTTGCAAATGTACATATGTAAAAGGCAGAAAGGCATATCTCCGACCCTGTAAAGTATATATATTCTTAAGCAGTATCAAAAGAGATTCCGATTAGGCCATGTCCGTATGTAATGGAGTGTAATCTGGACAACTTACCCGTATTCAAGCTTGTTAATTCTTAGTCGATATACGATGCTAATTCTAGCTACATTGCGGCTGTTAAGTTTGAACATAATCTTGCGCATCTTATTTAGTCATATTGGCGCTCTAGATGAAATATTTTATGCTTATCTAGTTGCCTAGTGATTAGGAGTACTTTTAAGTGGCATTAAAATTATGCTTATGTTTTTGCTTCGTAATTTCAGTATTATGCAATGTTTTTGTTTTCACACTTTATCTTGTATATCCTCACTAAATTGCTTAAAACTTAAGAAATTGTCTGCCAATTTTGATGAAACAAATTATTGAAAAGCAAAATTAGAATTAAGAGAATTCTGTTAGAAATACAGCACTTTTATTTATAGCCCAATTTTATCAGTTAAATCCCGAAAAAATTGTAGGGGTTAAACTAACAATCGTGTTTAAAGAGTTATTTATAAATACATAGTATGTGCTTAATAGCATATTTTATTGGGAAAAACAAGTAAAAAGTAAATTTCCTTAATATCATCGAACTGAGTTCGGAATTATTCACACTTATAAAAAAAAAAAAATAAAAAAAAAACTATTTTTCGTAATGATGGGAATTCAGTTCCGAACTCAGTTCGATGAAATTTAAGGAAATTTACTTTTTACTTGTTTTTCATTAGTTACTCAAAGACGGACCCAGAATATTTTAGAAAATTGTCTTTGGATTCAGTGGCCGAATCCGGATACAAATTGCTATTGAGCGTAAAGTTCCGCTATGAACCTTACAAAATCTTGAAGTTATTCTAGGGTTAATGTGCTCGTTTATTATTTTCTGCGAACTTTGTGGTTAGTATTAACCACATAACAAATAGTAATTTGTTCATTCCGAGTCTTTTGTCGCTACTTCGTTTTTACAGCAAACAAATAAGACAACCTGTTTTGTTTTAGCTATGTAAATTAAATTTTAAGTATCTTAATCAAGCTGCAAAGAATTTACAAGAAAAAAGTTTTTCAAATAACTGAATAGCTTGCCTTATATATTTTTTTCGCACAAAACATGCATATTTTGAAAACAAATTTAATGATTTTAGGTTTGTAAAGGTATTGTCCTGATTTTCGTGTTAGGGTCGTTCACATATTACGTTATCACGTTTTTGCCCCTTTTTGTTACCCTGGCAATGCCTCACCAACGAATTGACCCTGCATTCAAATTTGCGTATACTCTTGGCTGCTAATAGTAGCCTACAATCTTTTTTGGTGCATTATCGGTTCACAAAAACACAATTCATGACCGTAGGTGTGCTAGTCGGCAGGTGAGTAAGCTCAACAATGGGGTCACCTCTAGTAAATATGTAGACTTATTTTCAATCCCCCGTTTGCTACAATTAATAGCCAGTGTAGTTAAATGGGCGGGATAAATAGTTTAACTCATATTCAGTCCATGCCGTGGGTCATGGTCATGAATAGTGACTATAACTGTGACTGTTAGTGTGACTGTAAAAGAAACTAGTATGGCAATGGACATTGAACATCGCTTAGCTGCCGGCTGCAGTTGGCATTTGCCTCCACATTGCTGTCAGTTTCACTGTCGTATTACATAAGAATTCAATTTCCTGGTTACAATTCCAACAGCTACACTTGGCACTGTGCGTTCTCCTAATGCACCGGAAATGCTCTTACCAAAGCCAAAGCGCTCAGTTTTTCAGCTTACAGTTGACAGCATTCAATTTTCTACCCGCTGCGAGGGAATCCACTTGAAGAGCATAGCGAGTTTAAGTTGAGGATAGTCACATATAACAAAACAGCAGGCGGAAGGATACTGGCCAGTTTTTATAGAGGATAAATATGTTGTTGTCTGCCACAAACAGCAATACAATTTTGCATAGGAGACTATGTTTATTCGAAAATACACAATCGTATTGTGAATCATAAAAGTAAATATTAGTTCATCAAAAAAAGTAAATCAATTCAGTTGATTTATTCCAAAGCATAAGGTTGTTCGCCTAAGTTGTAGTGTTATACACACTAATACTAATAATGATCGTAAGTAACAAAAGTAAATTATTCAGGTGATGTTTTTACTCCCTCTACCCATAAAATGGGTAAAAAGGGGGTATTGGATTTGTGCAAAAGTATGTAACAGGCAGAAGGAGACATCTCCGACCCTATAAAGTATATATATTCTTGATCAGTATCAAAAGAGATTTCGATTTGGCCATGTCCGTCTGTCTGTCTGTCCGGATGAACGCGTCGATCTCAGCAACTATAAGAGCTAGAGACACCAAATTTGGAATGTAGGTTCCTGTATACCATACGCAGATCAAGTTTGTTTGATACTCTTTTGATACTGATCAAGAATATATATACTTTAAAGGGTCTCCTTCTGCCTGTTACATACTTTTGCACAAATCCAATACCCCCTTTTTACCCATTTTATGGGTACAGGGAGTAAAAATGTCACTTGAAATCATTTCAAAAAGGGGTCGATATATATATTGCAATCCGATATAAATTAATAATTCGCTACTTTCGTACATGTGACTTGTGTTAATACTTCGGTTTTGTTTAGCACAACTTCGGACAATAATTACATATGTATGTACATAGCTGTGGCTATTTGTTTTTGTCTAAGTACAACAACAATTTGCAGCCTAAGCTCACTTGTTGTATTGTACAGTTGTTTAGTGCCAAATATTTTGTTTTTGTACTTTGACGCTTTGCTATCGTTGCGCTCCCATTTCGCTCACTGTTTACTCCCGCCCTTACATTGTTGTTGTTTGGTGTTGGCTTTATTTTGCTCGTCGCGCTCGCGTTTCTGTTACTGTATTATGTGCTTGTAAGTTATAATTTGTACATTCGATTTTAACCCTAGTGTGCCTTATTGTCCCCATCTCCATACATTTCAATCAGAAGTGACGAGAACAGCATCGTGCCCATGGATGTTGTTCCTTCTGACCCCGGCGAGCTTCCTGATTCGGTGGGTGTTAACAACCATTGTTATGGCTCCACTGGACGCTATTGTGTTGGTTTTTAAGAAGACCCACGTAGGCGTTCCACCAAGGGAAGAAATTTTTGTTTCTAGGCTTGCCCCTGATACTATATCTGAGGTTGTTAAGGCCTTGATACAGGCCAAATCTAAAGTACATGTTACGATGGAAAAATTCAAATTCACATATGCTCGGGAAATTTCGTCATTTAAAATTAATGTTCCGGCCAAAGATCTTAACGATATTTGTTGTTTGGACGGTTTTTTGGTTTCACTTCCTTCTTCTGGTGGTAGTTTTAAACCTCCTGTTATATTTAATATCATAAAAAACTAACAGCTTCCTTCTTATTTGGCTACCAGAATGTAAGAGGTCTTTGAAGTAAACTTAGTAATCTTTACCTTAGTAGCCTAACTTTTAGTTTTCATGTCGTTGCCTTTTCTGAAACATGGTTAGGGCCCGACATCCTTAATTCTGAAATTCTATCTAACAAATTCGCTAAATATATCTTATATTTATATTTTATTGAACTGGTATTTATTTTGTACTTACTTATCCTTCCGCAATCTTCGCGCCCCTCGGTCGGTTGGCGGAAGGTGGGTTGCATTTTGCCTAGGTACTGCTCATTTTAATACATCATCGTCCAAACAAGCAAATTATATTGCGAATTACTTAATTTGTTCATGATAAAATTAAAGTGATTAAGCAACAAGTGAAAAATCTCAAATTGCGACAAACTAGGGTAGGGAAACGGGTACTTATTGCTTACAAACTACCGAGCCACTTCTGACGTACAACCAGTTGATTCAACTGGTTGGACACTCAATTTTGGGATGGGCTAGAACTAGATTATAGTGCAAGAAGTATCCGTTAGCATTATATTTCTGTGGTACAACATTTTTTGGGCATCAAGTTGTTTTTCGACAAGCGGTTTGCTCTTCGCTAGTCTTAAATTGGCTTCTTTGTAAAGATGTACAAATATGTGTTGAAAAATGAATGGATAATCTACAATAATATTTAGAATTTCTTAGGTGTACCCAAAACTCTTCAGCCATAAAATTCTAATTTTCTAAATTAATTTGTCTGTTATTATTATTGTCTGTTGTTATTTGTCTGTTTACAAAAATCGTTCCAGTTGCCGTATGTCATATATGAGCGGTATTTTCCAACACTGAATATTAAAAATAAGCCAGCAGCACTTTAAATGTGCTTTGTATTTGTGGTGTTGCAAACTCAAACTGCTTCTTAATTAATCGAAACATTTGCAAGAAATTCCCTCTTTAAAGGAAGCGCTAAAATTTTTCATCCATTTGGATGGCCTTACATATGTACTTTGCTATAATTAATTTGACACTTGGGCGACAGCGCATTATTAAAATTAGACAATAGAAAAACTTAGATGAGGTAAAAAACTCAAATAAATTTCAGATAATTACGACGGAATGAAATTTAATGGTAAAAATACAAAGGGACGTAAATTGAACTCCAATCATTTTATTTAAAGGCACGATCTGCTGTCAAGTTGTTTATTTAATTTAATTTTTTGATCCAAAAACCATTAGGGGTCGAAAGCTAAATTTTGACAGTGTTTTCCTAATGCAAAAAGGAGCAGACTAAGACGGGACATTGGAAAACTCAGACAAAAGTGGAAAATTAACGGTAAAATGTTGTATGAATTTTTCTTATTTTCCATTTGATCGGCTTCAAATTGATTTTCAATAATCTACACTCGACAGCCGACATATATATCACTGACTCGGATAATTTGAAAATCGGAGAAATATATAAAAACAAGTCAGATGCACCCGACTTCAGAATACTCTGTTTCCAGTCCTGTATAATTTGGTTGTTTGTGGGCTCGGAAAGAGACGCGAAAAAAACAGTAGTCTGTATGTCAAATTTGATGTCTCGACCTGTACAGGTGTGGGAGATATAGATTTTTCTTATTTGCGGGGGAGGGGATGGGGAAGTCGACAATTTGTTGATGCAAAATTGTATAGGGGGTGAGCATTAGTCTGTACGACAAATTTGGCGACTCTACCTGTACAGGTGTGCGAGATATATAAGTGTCAAGATATCTCACTTCATAAATTGAGGGTATACACCAACATGTGTACCGAGTTTGGTTGCTCTAGCTTCAAGGGTGTGGAAAAAGATTGCGTTCCTACGGACAGACGGACATTTCGCAAACCCAATAAAAACAAGTAAGAATGTTTTAGTCGAGTATACCCGACTACGAAACTCCCTGTACCCAAGCCTAAAACTTCCAATCATATGTTCGTCTCTCACATATGCACGCACACATACACAAAGCATATACACACACACGCGAGCCACAGCGCGCTGCAGCGTACGCAAGGCATTTTATGTCGTGGCTGTGCTTCTTCTACCCCCCCTCGCTCCAGTACTGAATATTGTTCGTTGAATAACTTCCGTGTTTATTATCCGATCGACTTGAAATTTGCACAGTAGATTAAGAGTGACCGAACTAGTTTACATGCCAAATCCCAAAGTGATAACAAACAAGTGACAAACTTGATCTGCGTATGGTATACAGGAAGCTACATTCCAAATTTGGTGTCTCTAGCTCTTATAGTTGCTGAGATCGACGCGTTCATCCGGACAGACGGACAGACGGACAGACAGACGGACATGGCCAAATCGAAATCTCTTTTGATGCTGATCAAGAATATATATACTTTATAGGGTCGGAGATGTCTCCTTATGCCTGTTACATACTTTTGCACAAATCCAATACCCCCTTTTTACCCATTTTATGGGTACAGGGAGTAATCAGTATGTTATGTTTTGGGCAAAAAATGTTCGCTTAATATTCTATTCCTTTCCCCTGTCTCATTTGTTCTATTTCTCGCTGACTGCAAATTGTTTCCCTCATATGACCAACATTAATTGATGGCTGTGTATTTCCGTTAAGCTTCTCTTGCTAGCTGTTGTTGTGTGTTACTTATTTAATAAACAGTTGTTGTTATTGTTACTGATGCTACTACTGACAGTTGTGGGCTTAAACCTGTGAATATAAGCGCCATTTCAAACCATTTTCCTGTTTCTGTGTCAGTTAGAACTTGTATCATAGTTATGGCCCACATTAACAGACGGAAACACTCGCTGGGAGAGAGCGCAAACGCAAGCAAAATCCTTGAGCAAACACTGCCAACATTCAATTCCACTTCATGTCCATGTCCATGTCTCCTGTCGCCTGTCTCCTGTCTACGTGTGACCTATTTTGTAACACTTCTCCTGTGAGTATACCCTGTACACAAGAAGAATATAGTATGCAGAGTATAATAAACTTGTGAAATAGTATGCAACAGCCAGAAACCGACGTCTAAAGATCTAACCATGTGTGTCGGTCTGAAGAATAGCATCGATCTCACCTCAATCTTTCAATATATGTATGTACATACATCTGCCACAAAAAATAAATAATAATCAGGGAAGTTATTCAAGACACATGGCAGCTAGTATATATGTATACTAGCAGGTAATATCCCGGCCTTGCCCGGGGAAATATTTAGATGAAAATGCATTTTTTTTCTTGAATTTGACTGCTTTCCGTAAGAAATACAACTAAATAGTTGAGCCACGTGACTAATGTTTTCAGTGTAGGGCTATGAAAATGTGTTTGAAAAAAAAAAAACAACAAAAAAATATCCCACTCATTTGTCCTTGTCTTCCATTTCCCGCCCGTGGCGACACGGAGTAGATTTTCCAAAATCATTTGGCATTTTAAGCCAATTTCAACAATAATACTAAGACTCGAAATTAAATCTTTCCAACTGTTTTCCGCCCGTTGTATTGACCGCAAAGTACAGAGGTTTTTGTATTTATAGTTGGAAATTAGTATAAAGCCACGTGTATTTTTTAAAACCGATAGCACATGTGACGAATTATTTAATGTGAGGTGCTTTGAAAATTTGTTTCAAAATGATTGAATGATAAACAGAAGATTGAAAATGAGTTTGAAGTCAATTGGACGATAATCAAAAAAATTTCATACAACAGCTTTCCGCGTATTTTCCGACCTTAGGGATAGATTTTCCAAAATCTTTGGACACCGCGCCTATTATGTGTTTGGGTAGAACCTTGAAAATGAGTTTGAAGCCAATCACTTACAATTTAAAAATGTCGAGTGACAGACTTTTCCACAAATTTTCCGAGCATCGGGCTGAATTACCAATAATCGGTGATACACGTGTCGAATTTATTTGATTACGATAATCAAAAAAGTTTCATATAACAGTTTTCCACGAATTTTCCGACTTTGGTGGTAGATTTTCCAAAATCTTTGACCACCGCGCCTATTATTTTTTCCCATAGAACCTTGTAAATGAGTTTGAAGCCAATCGCATGAAAATTAAAAATGTCGAATGCCAGACTTTTCCACCGATTTTCCGACCATGGATCTGAATTTCCCAAAATCGCTGATACACGTGTCAAATTATTTTATGTAAAGAGCTTTGTAATGAGTTTGAAGCCAATCGGACGATAATCAAAAAAGTTTCATACAACAGTTTTCCACGAATTTTCCGACTTTGGGGGTAGATTTCCCAATATCTTTGACCACCGCGCCTATTATTTCTGCCTATAGAACCTTGAAAATGAGTTTGAAGCCAATCGCATGAAAATTAAAAATGTCGAATGCCAGAATTTTCCATCGATTTTCCGACCATGTGGTCGAATTTCCCAAAATCGCTGATACACGTGTCAAATAATTTAATGTGAAGAGCTTTGAAAATGAGTTTGAAGTCAATCGGACGATAATCAAAAAAGTTTCATACAACAGTTTTCCACGAATTTTCCGACTTTGGGGGTAGATTTTCCAATATCTTTGACCACCGCGCCTATTATTTCTGCCTATAGAACCTTGAAAATGAGTTTGAAGCCAATCGCATGAAAATTAAAAATGTCGAATGCCAGAATTTTCCATCGATTTTCCGACCATGTGGTCGAATTTCCTAAAGTCGCTGATACACGTGTCAAATTATTTAATGTGAAAAGCTTTGAAAATGAGTTTGAAGTCAATCGGACGATAATCAAAAAAGTTTCATACAACAGTTTTCCACGAATTTTCTGACTTTGGGGGTAGATTTTCCAATATCTTTGACCACCGCGCCTATTATTTCTGCCTATAGAACCTTGAAAATCAGTTTGAAGCCAATTGCATGAAAATTAAAAATGTCGAATGCCAGAATTTTCCACCGATTTTCCGACCATGTGGTCGAATTTCCCAAAATCGCTGATATACGTGTCAAATTATTTAATGTGAAGAGCTTTGAAAATGAATTTGAAGGTGATCGGACTAAAATTAGACTTTCGCCCAAACAACCTTGAGACCTCCATTTTTCACCCATGGGGGTGGATTTTCTAAAATCGGTGAAATATGTGTCAAATTAATTTTTGTGTAGATCTCTGAAAATGAGTTTGAAGCTGATTGGATGGTAAACAAAAAAGTTTCATACAACAGTTTTCCGCGATTTTCCACGCTTGTGGGTGGAATTTTCCAAAATCCCGTCTTAGTGTGCACTTTCATCATAGATGGAACCTACTGTGAAAATTTCATCATCATAGCTCTTATGGTTTGGGCTGTGCGATGATTGCCAATCAGTCAGCATGAACTCTTTTATATATATAGATGTGTGCACCCATGTGTATGTGTTTGTGTGTATGTATGTATGCATGAGATTGTAAGGGGATTTGGCTGGATGAAACACAGCACACTCAACTTGTTACTTTCTACTTAACGGCTGTAACAGCTGGTACCTCATGTATAGAAGCTCTAGCTAAGCTTCTGCTACGAGTTGCCTTTTTTCATGTGTCAACACCTGACTGCGCATACGGTGAATTGTCATTCTTGTTCTCTTCTGGATTTGGACTATATGATACGCACTAAGAAGCTTAATTATTTAAATTTAAATATAAGCCTGTCATCAGGATTTAAGAATTTTGAATCACAACTGTTGGGTTGAATGCTTTAGGCCTAACTTTTTCTTTTCATGTCGTTGCCTTCTCTGAAACATGGTTAAGGCTCGACATCCTTAACTCTAAAATCTCCATTTATAGACAATATCGCATAGCTGTCGTAGTGGTGATGTTCTTATCTGTTGTTCTATTGACGCTGATTTATCTTCAGAGATAGTAATAACCGATAGTTCTGTAGTTATTGAATTTGGTGCTGTATTTCCTTATATTATTTGCATGCTTCTGCTATACAATCTGTATCCTTTATGGTTTCTGATCGTGACTTGCTTGTAGTTTTTGGGGACTTTAATATTGCCGGAACTACCTGATTTTCAAGTCCTGGCTCGGTGTGTTGACCTCCACATCTCAGCACGATTTTATTGACAGTATATTTGGGATGTCATTGTATCAAATCAATGGTATACAACATTTTTTTACATAAAATGTTTAATCTTATTTTTGTCTTGAATCCCTCCTTCTTATCTGTCTCCCGAACTGGCCCTATGTCCATTCCTGAAGATCCGTATCAACCAACTTTGAAAGTGTTCATTGACTTACCAGCCAAGGTGCTAAGACCAGATAATAAACCTGCATCTCAATTTCGGAAAACCGATTTTAATGAACTCGTTCAGCTCCTATTCCAAACTGACTGGTCCCAGAGTGTGTAGAGACATGGATAGAGCAATTAAATTTGTTTACTCTACTTTAAACTCATTATTTTATACTTGTGTCCCGTTGGTTAAACCACGTGGGTCTAACAAGCCTGTGTGATTTTCGCGGGATTTAATAAACTTATAAAATAGAAAGTCGAGATTGTACTAGAAGCTCAAGGAATTTGGCTCTTTCTTGGATTTCTCTCGATATTTGATTGCTCGATCTAACTTCTTTGTACTTGATATACACTGTTATAACAACTACCTCAGGAGCTGTAGGCTACAATTTCAGCGGGATCCCAAAAAGTTTTATAACTTCGTTAATGCGAAGCGTAGGTCGTCAACACTTCCATCAACCGTACTATTTGAAAAAACGATAGCTGGCTCAGATCAGGCTAATGCCGATCTTTTTGCTGAATTTTTTCAAACGACTTATAGATCACAACCTTATCAATCGGTTTCGCCTTGTCCTTACTATGTGAATACCTTCAATTGTATTTTTGGGCCTTTAATCACTGAAAGTTTACTTCTACGTGATTTAAAGGCAATTAAGCCCGTATTTTTACCGTGAGCTGATGTTGTACCAAGCTGCGTGCTTAAGTACTGTGCTGAGGGTATTTTTTTTAGCTATTATTTTTTTTTTTTTTTTTTTTAAATTTCCGTGAAGTTGTGCTCTTTCCCTAACATTTGGAAGGAATCATTTATTATTCCTTTTCATAAAAAGGAAACAAATCTAAAGTCGAGAAATGTAGAGGTATTTCCAAGTTGCCTACTATTCCCAATATTTTTGAGAAATTAATAACTTCTCAACTTAACATTTGTGTAGATCTATAATTTCACCCTGCTAGCACGGGTTTGTGAAATATATATCTACTTCCACTAACCCATTCGAATTTACCTCTTTTGTCATTAAAGGATTTCAATCCAAAATGGAAACAGATGTTATTTACACTGGTTTATTTCAAAGGCTTAGTTTCCAAGTCTGTTCAAGTTACTTCCAGAGTACCACAAGGAAGTCATCTTGGCCCATTATTATTTACATTGTTCATAAATGACCTTCACTCTGTCATAAATTACTCTCGGGTGCCGATGATATTAAACTATGTCTTTCTATCTAGTCAAAGGTTGCAGACTGATCTTGACAGTTTTCAAGCCTGGTGTCGGGTAAATTTATTAAATCTTAATTGTGGTAAGTTACATATGTGACGTAAAGTCTTTTTATAGGCGAATGCCCTATTTACTCCATGTTCAAATAATTACACTCTTAATGATAAGCCGCTTGTTAGAATTGAGTCAGTTGATGTTTTGGGTATCCCTTTAGATGCAAAGGTTAAGTTTGACAAACATATCTCTTCCAATGCTTTTTTTTTGTTTTTTAATATTATTATTAAGAGTTTTTTAAGTGTTGGCCTTAAGAATTAGATGATTCCTACATTACTAAAAGCCTTTATGAAGTTCGACCTATTCTTGAATATGTGTCTTGTATTTGGTGTCCCCAATACAAGGTTCATCGGGATAGAATTTAATAGGTACAAAAACAATTTCTGCTCTTTGCACTCCGGGGTTTTAGTTAGAATCCTAATACTCTTCCTCTTTCTCTTCAAGCTTGTAATACTAATTATGCTAACCATAACCCTTTTCGTATTTTTTGTTCTAATTTTAACAACCTTTATCATCTAGTATGTAATACTATATTCCTAACTATTTTCTATTTCCTTACTCAGAACTTCACTTTTGTGTTATCTTTGTAATCTGTAGTTATTTTTTGTTTATTGTTTTAATTTATGTAGAACTGGTATTTATTTTGTACTTATTTATCTGTCTGCGATCTTGGTTATCGCACGTTATGCGGCGCGCCGCTCATTCGGTTGGGCGAGGGTGGGTTGCATGGGTTGGTGTCGTTGAGCCACTTGAATGTACTGCCCGTTTAAATACATCAATGTCCAAGGGATATAAATAAAAAAAAATAATAATATTAATAATTATTCACTCAATGTGTATCGCATTGAACAATATGTTTGCGACGCCATAAAGTATGTGTATTCTTGAACAGCATCCGTTTGTGTGTTTCTACAAAGACGTCTTTCTGGCTTGTGTCTCAGTTATGCCCAGATGCGTTTTCTGGCATACTCAGTACATATCTTGAAGCAGGCCGGATCGAATCATTATTTAGTTGCCACAAAAATGTTGAGAAAGTGTGAAATTGTATATCTCTGAAAAGGTATTTTATTTTCGGCAGCCGAAGAAAGATGTTCTTTTTACTCCCTGTACCTATAAAATGGGTAAAAAGGATGTATTGGATCTGTGCAAAAGTATGTAACAGGTACAACGAGACAGTCACTTTTAATCCACTGTTAAATTTTCAAGTCGATCGGATAATAAACACGGAAGTTATTGACGAAAGAAGATTCAGTGCTTCAGCAAGGGGGGAACAAGAAGCACACTTAAAATGCCTCGCTTACGCAGTGGCTCGTGTGTGTGCGGCTTTGTGTATGTGTGTATGTATGTGATGATTAAAAGTTCTAGACCTGGGTACAGGGAGTTTCGTAGTCGGGTATACTCGACTAGAGCATTCTTACTTGTTTTATATGTACGATTTTCTTTTTTCCTAACGTCTTACCTGCACTAATGTTCCTAATGTCAGTTAAAAGTAAGAAAAAAAACTTTATTCTAGTCAAGTATACTTGCCCGCGATACTGGACTGAAATTGCCAAAAACTCGACACGTTCATAAAACCGGACAGACAGACAAGGGTACATCGGCTTTTGTGCTGATCATCTGTCATATATATTCGTTATACTATGCATATATGCGCAGTTTTTGTACCCCCTAACACAAGTATTGGGAACAAGGTGTAAAAATCATTTAAAATGCTTATGGCCACGGATTAATCAGGTTATACGGTAGAAAAATTTAACTTTTAGCTGTGAGCACTCTTTTTACAAGGCAAAGGCCTGGTGAGTTTTGTGGTTGGAGGTGAAATATTTTTGGCCTTAACCAGCTATTCCGATTGGCCACTGACCGTGAAGTAGGTTCTTATGTATTCAGATAACAGTTGCTTCTGTGATACCGATACAAATTGTAATTTCGTTACCATTCCGTCAAAGTTAAACACGGCAGTGCGATTGCAGCGAGTAGGGTGGGCAAAATGGATGTTGGCTTGGGATATGATTAGCCCTTCAATGGCACTTGTGTGTGTGTGCGTACGTGTGTATATTTGTGGGTGTGTGCGGCGGCCAACTCGGTTCGACAAACAGTTCCAGTTCAGTGGACTCTAAAGTGATAGTTGGTTATTGCGAAAGGGACGGGGGTGGCCCCGCGGGTGCGAAATGAGCCATTGGCCTATGTTGGTATCTATTGCAGCATGAGACGCATTAGCGCCAAATTAATTTGTAAATTAGTTGAAGTGAAGCCTTGTCTTGTATTTTTCTAATGATGCCTTCCGTTTATCCTGTTGCAGCTGTCAATACTATGTGAAGAGCCATCCGTGGGTGCTGGCCTATCAGGGCGTCATCACTTTCTTTGTGTTAGCTAACTTTACGCTAGCCACGTTTATGGACCCGGGCATCATACCCAAAGGTATGTAGCGTGCTAATAGATATCCAGCGTCTCCCGCACAGCCTAAACTTGACTGCATTTTAGCCTCGCCCGACGAAGACTGCGAGGAGGAGTTCCGTGCACCCCTCTACAAGAATGCTGAAATCAACGGCATCACCGTCAAAATGAAATGGTGTGTCACCTGCAAATTTTATCGTCCGCCCCGCTGCTCCCACTGCTCCGTGTGCAATCACTGCATAGAGGTAGGTGCTGTTGTAATTATTGAGATTTGCTATATATCATGGCTAAATGATTTTTATCCGTTTGCAGACATTCGATCATCACTGCCCCTGGGTGAACAATTGCATTGGAAGGCGCAATTATAGGTTCTTCTTCTTCTTCCTTGTGTCACTCTCTATCCACATGCTGAGCATTTTTTCGCTGTGCCTCTTCTACGTGCTCAAAACCATGCCCAACATCAGACAGACAGCTCCTATTGTCGCGTATCCTTTTTACAAACTAATTCCTCTTCCAATATGAACTTTGGATTAGCGAAGCCAACAAGCTGGTCAAAACCCCCAAACTCTCGGCAGTTGTCCGAAGTTAAAACAAGGAGTAGAGAATATAGACTCGAAATAAGGCTTTTCAAATTAGTTACACTTGAATTTATTTATTTATGTTCACAGTGCAGAGCATTTCATCTGCATCGTTAATACTTGTCGGTCGACACTTAAAGTTTTTAATTTACCACAATAATAATAATAACAAGAGTGCTCTAGTCGAGTATACCCAGCTTTGAAACTTCCTGTACCCGGGTTAACAACTTCCGAACATATCTTCGCACACTTACACATACACTTCTTCTTTCTCCGCCCTGCAGTACTGAATCTTCTTTGTTGAATAACTTCCGTGTTTATGACTTGAAAATTGGAAAGTAGATTAAAAGTGACTAAAGTATTATACATGTCAAATTCCAAAGCTATATCTTTAAAATTGTTGCTGTAAAACGTTTTTATCGAATTACGGGAGTGTCGAGTGGAATATCTTAGATCCAACTAAACCTACTTTCAAATTTGGTGTCTCTAGCTATTAAAGTTGCTGAGATCGACGAGTCCATACAGATGGACATGGCCAAATCGACCCGGCTATTTATACTGATCAAGAATATATATAATTTATAAGGTCGAAGATGTCTCTTTCTGCCTGTTACATTTGCACAGATCTAATACTCCTTTTTTTTCCAATTTTATGGGTACAGGGAGTAACAAGTAAGAATGGTCTAGTCGAGGATACCCGACTACAAAACTACCTGTACCCAGGTCAAAAAAGTCCGATCACATCTTCGTACACATACACATTAAGAGGTCTGCATGGTTGCATTTAGTACGGTGTACGAGACATTCACTCGAAAATTATGTACATTTTTAACGGTACTCATATTGAGTTAATCTCAGTGAATGTTATATTTGTCTCTGTATCAGTAAATAGTGTACCCATTCACACTAAACGTGGTACAGCAACTTGTGTGTACAGTATTCTGTTGTACACTTCACCTACTGTACAATGAATGATTGAGAGAAAGAGAGGGAGACAGTTATCAAAAACTATTTCTGCGAAAAGGCTGAGCAGAACATTTTATCTTGCAACGTGTGTTAATGTAGGTTTTTATTTTAAATAATTTCTTAAAATTTTAACAAGTTTCAACAGAATTAAAATATTTTAATATAAATATATATATTACAAGCTGGGAATGCCCCGGCCTTGCCCGGCGAAGTATTTAGATGCACTTTGCATTAGTTGAATTTGACTACTTTCGTCAACCGTAAAAAATACACAAAAATAGCGTTCCATAATTTTCCCTCCCATGCTGTTAGGAAACTAAATAGTATGTTTTGTGTATGGCTATGTATTAGCCGATCTAACTAAACAAATAATCTGACTCATTTGACTTAAACCCCCATTTCACTCCCGTGCGGACGAGTGAGCGTATTCCTTTAATATATTTTTGATGAAATTAGAAGAATAATACTAACATCCAGAAAATAGCGGAAGGGTGCGAAAAAGTCTGTACTTAACTAAAGTGAACATTTTTAAAACAATTATTTCCATTGTTAAGGCATAGCGCAACCACACATTTATTTATCGCTTTCTGCGCAAATCCGGTGCACTGCGGAGTCGGCAAATTAATTGAAAAGTAAAAAATTTTACGGGCACATTAACCGAAAATCGATAAATATATCGAAGCGAATGTGAAAGTGATGTGAATGCAGCTGGGCCTGCTTACTACATAATAATAATAATAATATATATATATATATATATATATATATATATATATATATATATATATACATATATAGGATACGTCGGATCCTGCCGTACCATAATATTATAACATACAGATGCAATGCGATCGATCAGTCGACAATTGAGTTGTTGCTTGAAAAATATTTTTGCATAGACTACATCATACTTTTTACATGCTCGTTATGTACTGAAGAGGAAGTTT
The DNA here is from genome assembly GCA_037075165.1 of Hirtodrosophila histrioides. Lineage (NCBI taxonomy): Eukaryota > Metazoa > Arthropoda > Insecta > Diptera > Drosophilidae > Hirtodrosophila > Hirtodrosophila histrioides. Next base: position 40,682 of record JBAMCL010000673.1, on the reverse strand, counting down.
CTGACCCAACAAAATATATTTTATACTCTGAATCAGCATCGATAACCGATTCGATATAGCAATGTCTGTCTGTCCGTCTGTTTCTATGCAAGCTAGTCTCTCAGTTTTAAAGCTATCGTAATGAAACTTGGCACAGCTCCTTCTTTTTGCTGCAGGCACTACATATGCCGGAACCGGCCTGATCGGACCACTATAACATATAGGTGTCATAGGAATGATCGGTCGACAACTATGTTTTTCTATGAAAGATTTTATGGTTTATGAAGATATCCTCACAAGAGAGAGTTTATACAATCAGACCAAATTTGGTCAAAATCGGACCACTATATCACATATCTGCCATAGAATCGAGTGAAAAATGAGTTTTTGTATGAAAAACTCATTGATTATTCATATATTACATCCAAACAAAAGAGTTTTATTATACTTAATTTAGTTTCCTATTGTTTTATCAAAATCTGACCACATAGATGCCATAGAAACAATCAGTCGAAAATTGAGTTTTATATAAAGGAACATAGCTTCGGATCTCCGGAGAAGCCGTTCTTTCTTGTTTCCATATACAATACAATAAAACTCAATTGTTTGTTCCTATAAAACCCATAAGATAATTCATTTGGTCATAAGTTTAAATTGATGTTATGCGATCTTACTTGCATGCAACATATGTAAAACACTCCTCCTATTGATATTACCATAGTTGTGCTAGTTTTATTCTCATGAGACAATTATGATTATCCTGAAAAAGTTATACAAACCGAATGGAATACAAGTGAACAAAATTGTAAGGGGTTTTTAGTCCTTTAAATCTCTTTTTCATCCTTAACCTTCTGCCAGAATGGTGCCGCTTAACTTTGATTGCTCTTTCATATTTGATAGTATGATTTTAATGGGCCTTGTTACCGTACTGGCGATACCAATATTCGGTCTAACGGGCTTCCACATGGTGCTGGTATCGAGGGGTCGTACCACCAACGAACAGGTGACGGGCAAGTTCAAGGGAGGCTATAATCCGTTCTCTCGCGGATGTTGGCACAATTGCTGCTACACGCAGTTCGGGCCACAGTATCCCAGGTAATAAACATCCTTGATTGTGATCTGATTCACAATTAAAATTCCTGCTTGTCTTTATTTTCACAGCTTGCTTAAGCCGAAGAAGTATGCATCGCGTCGTTCACAGATGCAAAATCAAGCAATAAGCACCATATGCAACGATCGGACCAATCAACAGACCAACACCGGTAGCAGATCCGGAGCCGGTGGCAATGGCAGCACCGCCGTCGGCGTCCCCAGTGGCATGCGCGGCACCTCGGTACAATATTCACCCCGCTCCTACTACGAATCGAGTCGGGAGAAGCGTGGAATTCAGGTAAAGACTTATATGGCCGAGGGCAATGGTTATAATCAACGGTCGGGCAGCACAACGCTTTATAGTAAGGTGGGTAACATTTTGCAAACCAAACCGAAACATTGCAGAAATTGCTATGCAAACTATTATAAACTATTAATATAACAATGTATCCGTCTATCTATGTATTTATTCATGTAACTCTCTATCTGTATCTATAACTTTAGTCGAGTGGCGATTACAATCAATAACTGTCCTATTGTCGCCACTTATTGCTGTTTTCATACTTAAATGTAATAGTAATTGTGATTGTAATTGAATTGCTGGACTTTGGTTTTACTATCATTAGATGTAACTGTAACTATTTATATGTTTGCTAGCTTGTATTATCTATTTGTTAACAATACCCGCTTACTTTTTGTTCTACCTATTGCTCATCCAGATATTATTGTATTTAACATATGCATTTAAACTGTAAGCTCCCAAATGCTTTTGCTTCTTACTATCGTATTTACATGTTTATCATATTCTCGACACATATATGCATATAGACTCTCCCTGGCTGTATCCAGAACTGTATATTTAACGCACAGTTTGTTAGTTTGCCCATCGTTCTCATAATACTTTGTAATTTGGCTTGTAACTAAAAGCTGCGGACCTCGCAACAAATTCCTTTTCAGTTAGCAAACTTTCTATCGCTGGGCTCTTGCGGTATTTAAAGTTTTAGTTTGACTTTTAGTTATGCTTCTAATATGCTTTTGCCTTGATGTCCATTCTCGACGTGAGTTCGATTCCTTCCGTATTTGGCTCCTGCTATTATTTTGAATTTGTACTAAATATAAAGTATATATGCTAGCTGGTATAAGACCAGCGTTGCCCGACAAAGTTTTTTAATTAAAATTTTACCAGCGTCGGCGTGCATTTTTTAAAATCAGACTCGTGTCAAATTATTTTTGAAAATGATTGTTCAATAACACAAAACTGCTTTCCGCAAATATCTATGCTTGTGAGTGGTCTTTTTCAAAATCCTGTCTTATTGTACAGGTTCGTCATAAATGAAAACTACTGTGAATATTTCAGCATGCTAGCTCTCACGGTTTGGGCCAATTGCCAATCTGTCAGTAAGTTAGGGCAAACTCTTATCTACTAGATGCATATGTATATAGATAAAACATTGTGTGCTAATTGGCTGACTGACGATCAACGCACATGCAGGCGAAATTTGCCGACCATTTTTTTTTTTTTAAGTTTAATTCAACACACAGGAATTGGCTAAAGAAAAGGGGTCCCCTATCGCCCCTATTGTATGAAGGAAAACTTAACATTTGTCCGGTCGTTGATTCTTCTTCTTTTGAACTTATTTTATACGACAACAAATAATTTCGGTACCAAAGACACTTTGTTGCGGAAAATCGTAAGTGTGCATCATCGCGCATGCACAATTTTGTCCAAAAGTTTGTTTTTTACTTTCACCAAGATTTTCCGGAAAAGGTAAATTGACTTCCAAAAAAATTGTGTGGATGATGGGAGGATGTCTGTATACCCAATAGTAATATGAAATGGCAGTAGTTATTAGTTTGAAAGTATTTCCCCATGCGTTAGAAATGGTGTCCATGTTAAAAATTTCCAAAATCAAGTATTTCGACATGTATTTCACACACACACGCACACACACACACACACACACACACACACACGCACACACCACCTCCAGCTCCAGCTCTACACGGACCTACATTACAAATATACATATTTATCTATATATATAAAAGAGTTCGTGCTGACTGATTGGCAATCATCGCACAGCCCAAACCATAAGAGCTAGGATGCTGAAATTTTCACTGAAGCTTCCATCTATGATGAAAGTGCACACTAAGACGGGATTTTGGAAAATTCCACCCACAAGCGTGGAAAATCGCCGAAAACTGTTGTATGAAACTTTTTTGTTTACCATTCAATCGTCTTCAAACTCATTTTCAAAGTACTACACAAAAATTCATTTGACACATATTTCACCGATTTTGGAAAATCCACCCCCATGGGCGGAAAATGGGGGTCTCAAGGTTGTATGGGCGAAAGTCGAATTTTAGTCCGATCACCTTCAGATTCATTTTCAAAGGTCTTCACGTAAAATAATTCGACACGTGTATCAGCGATTTTGGAAAACTCGACCACATGGTCGGAAAATCGGTGGAAAACTCTGGCATTCGAAATTTTTAATTTTCATGCGATTGGCTTCAAACTTATTTTCAAGGTTCTATGGGAAAAAATAATAGGCGAAATGGTCAAAGATTTTGGAAAATCTACCACCAAAGTCGGAAAATTCGTGGAAAACTGTTGTATGAAACTTTTTTGATTATCGTCCGATTGGCTTCAAACTCATTTTCAAAGCTCTTTACATTAAATAATTTGACAGCGATTTTTGGAAATTCGACCACATGGTCGGAAAATCGGTGGAAAACTCTGGCATTCGAAATTTTTAATTTTCATGCGATTGGCTTCAAACTTATTTTCAAGGTTCTATGGGAAAAAATAATAGGCGAAATGGTCAAAGATTTTGGAAAATCTACCACCAAAGTCGGAAAATTCGTGGAAAACTGTTGTATGAAACTTTTTTGATTATCGTCCGATTGGCTTCAAACTCATTTTGAAAGCTCTTTACATAAAATAATTCGACACGTGTATCACCGATTATTGGAAATTCGGCCCTATGCTCGGAAAATTTGTGGAAAACTCTGGCATTCGACATTTTTAATTTTCATGTGAATGGCGTCAAACTCATTTTCATGGTTCTACCCAAACACATAATAGGCGCGGTGTCCAAAGATTTTGGAAAATCTATCCCTAAGGTCAGAAAATACGTGGAAAACTGTTGTATGAAATTTTTTTGATTATCGTCCAATTGACTTCAAACTCATTTTCAAACTTCTGTTTATCATTCAATAATTTTGAAACTAATTTTCAAAGCACCTCACATTAAATAATTCGTCACATGTGCTATCGGTTTTGAAAAATACATGTGGCTTTATACTAATTTCCAAATATAAATACAAAAACTTCGGTACTTTGCGGGCAATACAACGGGCGGAAAACAGTTGGAAAGATTTAATTTGGATTCTTAGTATTATCGTTGAAATTGGCTCAAAATGCCAAATGATTTTGGAAAATCTACTCCGTGTCGCCACGGGCGGGAAATGGAAGTCAAGGACAAATGAGTGTGACATTTTTTTGTTTTTTTTCCAAAGTCATTTTCATAACCTTACGCAAAAACATTAGTCACGTGGCTTGACTACTTAGTTGTATTTCTTACGGTTGGCGAAAGTAGTCAAATTTAAGAAAATAAAAAATGCATTTTTATCTAAATATTTCCCCGGGCAAGGCCGGGATATTATCTGCTAGTATCTTATATTTTCTGAGATCGACACGTTCATTCGAACAGACGGACATTGCCAAATCAAAATCTCTTTTGATACTGATCAAGTATACATATATACACTTATAGGATTGGAAATGTCTCATTCAGCCTATAACATACATTTGTACAGATCTATGCCCCCCTCTTTAACCATTTTTTCGGTGAATAACTTAAGCACCTTTTAATCCTCGTTCTATCGTGAGCGCTATCTTTTCTTTGTATATATCTCTTTTTATACCTGTACATGTACAAATACATGGTAATACCCCGGCGTTTAGATAAAAGTGCATTATTATCCCTTAGAAACCAAATAGTTAAGCCAAATGCTTAATGATTTGTTGTGTAGGGCTGTGACAATGACTTTGAAGCCAATCTAACTTAACAAATAATCTCACTAATTTCACTTTGACTTTTCGCCCGTGGCGACGAGTGGGCGTAGTCCTTTAAAATTATTTTGCTGAAGTTAGAAGAATAATACTAACATCCAGACAATAGCGGAAAGGTGGTCAAAAGTCTGTACTTAATTCAAGTGAAAGCTTTTAAGACAATTATTTCCATTATTAAAATATAGCGCAACCCGTGCATTACGGAAATGTGCACCGCTGTCAGCAAAAATTCAAAAGTCTCAAATTCGCCGACAAACTTATTACATGTTGGTACTAACAAATATCGACCGACCGCCACATTTATGAAAAATCGATCATCAATCGATAATGCGAATGCAGCTGTTCCGATTTAATACATAATAATAATAACAATAATAATAATGTAGTAAATTGGCCCAGCAGCATAACAAAAAAGGTACATAATTAATAATTAAACTTAAATGATTAATATTATAATAATAATAATCATAATAGAACAAAAATAATTGGCTTGAGCAGTAGCGCGCCATCTACCGTAGATCGATGGCAAAGCTAGGCAGAGTCTGAGGGACAAAACCAATATGTCAATTTCAGTCACAGTTATAACTTTTAAGGCAAAAAAAAAAAAAAAACGATTCAATAGAGAGAGATTTTTGATCTCTGTTGCACTTTCACGATGTTATGCATCAGCTGGCGCATACCGAGATTTTCATACAATTTCCAATGCAATTTTCTTATACTTCCCGATATATATTTAACCATTGTTTTATCGACAGTTCCACCTAATTTTCTAATAAGAAGGTACTGTAAAAATTCCAGGCTTCTAGCTTCTACCGTTTGAGTTGAGTTCACCTAATACGCTATGTTTCTCTGTGGGAACAGAGTATTACCAATTATTTTGAAATAACGTGCAGAAGTTTCCTTTTATAGTTAAGTTTAAGATCTACACAAAAATTCATTTGACACATATTTAACGGATTTTGGAAAATCCACCCCCATGGGTGGAAACGGGGGTCTCAAGGTTGTATGGGCGAAAGTCTAGTTATAGTCCGATCACATCATTTTCAAAGCTCTTCACGTTAAATAATTCGACGCGCGTACAAGCGATTTTGGGAAATTCAGACCCATGGTCGGAAAATCGGTGGTAAACTCTGACATTCGACATTTTTAATTTTCATGCGATTGGCTTCAAACTCATTTTCAAGGCTCTATAGGAAAACATGAAATGCGCGGTGGTAAAAGATTTTGGAAAATCTACCCCCAAGGTCGGAAAATTCCCAGAAAACTGCTATATGAAACTTTTTTGATAATCGTCCAATTGACTTCAAACACATTTTACAAGTTTTCTGTTTATCATCCTAATTTTTTGAACCTAATTTTCAAAGCAACACATTAAATAATTCGACAGATGTGCTACCGGTTTTGAAATATGCATGCCCACGGAAAAGGGATGAAGTCTGGAATTCAGCATTTTCGTTTTTCATACGAATGGCTTCATACTAATCTCTTAATATTAATAAAAAAAACCCTTGGTACTATGAGGACACTACAACGGGCGGAAAATTGTTTCAAAGCTTTAGCCAGGATTCTTAGTAATATTCTTGGAATCGGCTTCAAATGCCAAATGATTTTAGAAAATCCATTCCTACGCGTCGCCACGGGCGGGAAATGGAAGTCAAAGTCAAATGAGTGGGATTATCTGATTAATTAGATCGGTTTTAAAGACATTTTCATAGCCCTACACAAGAAGCATTAGCCACGTGGCTCAACTATTTAGTTTCCTACCGCCACGGGAGGGAAAACTGTGATACGCTATTTACATATGTGTATTTCTTACGGTTAACGAAAGTAGTCAAATTGAAAAAATGCAATTTCATCTAAATATTTTGCCGGGCAAGGCCGGGGTATTACCGGCTAGTTTCTTTATGTTTTTCATTAAAAACTGAATTTTGACAATAGTGCCTCTTACGTAATTTGTCGCGGTTAGGGCTCGATATGTTTCTAGTGCCTATTTTAACACAGATGTAATTACTTTTAAAACATTTGTTTTAGGGTTCCACGCAAATTTTTACTCCCTGTACCCATAATATGGGTAAAAAGGAGGTATTGGATCTGTGCAATTGTATGTAACAGGCAGAAGAATACATCTTCAACTCTATAAAGTATATTTATTCTTGATCAGTAACAAAAGAGATTCAGATTTGGCCATGTCTGTCTATCCGTCCGTATGTATGAACGCGTCGATCTCAGCAACTATTAGAGCTAGAGATTTGGAATGTAGGTTCGTGTCAAGTGGGCGCATCTCAAATTTATTTTAGATCCGAGATATTTCCCCACTATTTGATAAAAACCGTTTTACAGTAACAATTTTCAAGATACAGCGTTTAGACGTTGTCACAGGCATACACAAATACGCACGCACAATAGCGACAACGAATGCAAGGCATTTTAAGTCTCGGCAGTGCTTCTTCTTCGCCCCCGCTCTGCAGTACTGAATCTTGTTTGTTGAATAACTTTCGTGTTTATTATCCGATCGACTTGAAATTTTGACAGTAGAGTAAGAGTGACAAACGTATTATACATGCCAAATCCCAAAACTTTAAAATGTTACTGTAAAACGGGTTTTATCGAATAACGGGTGTGTGGGGGAATATCTCGGATCCAAAATAAATTTGACCTGTGCCCTCTATACACGAACTTTCATTTCAAATTTGGTGTCTCTAGCTCTTATAGTTGTTGAAATCGACGCGTTCATACACCCGGACAGACAGACGGACATGGCCAAATCGAATTTTTTTATGATACTGATCAAGAATATATACACTTTATAGGGTAGGAGATGCCCCTTCTGCCTGTTACATACATTTGCATAGATCTAATACCCAATTTTAACCCATTTTATAGATATAGAGAGTAAACAAGTAAGAATGCTTTAGTCGAGTTTACCCGACCACAAAACTCCTTGTACCCAATTCAAAAATTTTCAATCGCAACTTCATACACTTTCAACACATACACACACACAAGCGACAGCACAAGCCAGGCATTTTAAGTGGTGGCTGTGCTGCTTCTTCCCTCCCACGTGCTAAATCTTCTTTTGTGAATAACATCCGTGTTTATTATCCAATCGACTAGAAATTTCTACAGTAAATGAAGAGTGGCTAAAGTATTTTACATGCCGAATCCCAAAGCTATATCTTTAAAATTGTTAGTACGAAACGTTTTTATCGAATTGCGTTGGAACGGGGACAGATATCTAAATTTGGAAACAAACTTGATCTGCGTATAGTATGTAAGTATAAAGGAACCTACATGACAAATGTGGCACAAAATCTCTTTTAATACTTATCAAGAATGTATATACTTTATAGGGTCAGAGATGTCACCTTCTGCCTGTTGCATTCACTTGCACAGATTTAGTACCCCCTTTTTAACTATTTTATGGGTTTAGGGAGTAAAAGTGACTCACTGCTCACTGTGCTGTACTGTCATGAGTGCGTGCTAAAAGGTTGTACTTGTAATTACTGAATTTGCATAGTTACGTCAAGCTAGCATTTTTCTGAGGTCAGATGCTTTGCTGACCGTAGCGCTCCAGAGCGACTTCGGCAAAAGCCGACATACTAGCGCCCCAGTCGTGCACCGACAGCTCGGTAAAAGAAGTCAGCTAATAACGCTCCGGCTTTATTTATTATTATTTTTAGAATAGTTATTATCGAATAAACTACATTGGCTAAATATAATAAATTTATCTTCTTCGGTGGCAGATCACAGCTTCCCGAAAGTATGTGAGATATACATATGTACATACGTAATATGTACAATTGCAAAATTTGTTGTTGCCAATTCAAGTGTTTGGCGCTACGGTCATCAAAGCATCTGGCCTATATAAATTCTATATAAATTCAGTAGCTAATGGGCGTACGGTCAAAAGGGATGGATATTACCTTAAATTATGCGTCGTTAGCGCAAAGCAATAACTAATAATAACTGATAACTATGATCTTTCTAGGGAACGCGACTTATACGGTATATTGATACCAAATTTGTCGTATCATGATCCATGAAAATGTATCATAGAAATAGTACGTTTAATTTAACTGATTGCGATACAACATGTGTGTTTTATTTTTTTGTATCGAAATGCATCTTAAAATGATCAGTATTTTGAATGTAAACAAGGAAAAATAATATGATTAAAACCAGTAAATTTAAATGTGAGCTCGCAAATGAGCATGTGTATTGCCGAAGAGCTTCTTGGATTGTCAAAATACTCTTCTCTTCTGAGCAACAGCGTTATGACCTGTCCACGTTTTATCATAAGCTGCAATACATTTTAACGCATAAATTGATAACAATTTAAATATTTTAATATAATTACTTACAACCGGCTTACACTCTATGCCGCCACTTAAACTGTTGCGACGGTTAACCCCTTGAGTTTTTTTTTATGACGGTGTTGACAATAAAGTTTATACTAGCGTTCACAAGAAAGCATAATGGGACCCATACACAAGGCAGCCAAACTTTAGTGAGTTTTTCGAGTTGCAGCAACTGATTGCAATGTCAATTACATTAGGGTTGCGAAAATGTTGTGCCAACTACATTCTGTATTAAAACCTTTTGTTACAAGCGAGTTGCCGCAACTGGTTGTGGTGTATTGGGGCAGCACACAACTTAATTCACACAATTCGTGGGCGTTTCCCTTTGGTTTTGTACTTTCGTGCTGCTCTTTTTTTTTTGTTTTGTTTGCCTGGTGTCAGATACTGTTCGCGTGTATGCAAAACACTTGAAGACCTCAAGTATAGTTGTGTACATCTTTGTGGGCGTCTCCCTTTCCGTTTTGTTCTCTCTTGCAACTGTTTTTCTGTTCGCCTGGTATTTGGCTGTATATTGTATGCGAAACATTTGAAGATACATATTTTGCTGCCCTTCATAAGCGGAGTCGTTTTGCAGAAAATAGTGAAATTAATAAAAAATTAGATATTCGTTTTGTTGTTATTATTAATAAAATTCAAAATTTTAAAAAAATTCTGAATTTTTATATTTTCGTTTTTGTAATATATTTAGTTTATCAATTGTTTATAAATTCGGCACTTGCCGACGCCATTTTTCGATTTGTGCTACAAAGTTGGCTGATCTGGTTGCAGCGTGTGAGACAAAGAACCGATTTGAGTGACAACAGGTTGCCGCAACCGATGGTGCCAAATTTGCCATCTGTATGAGACTTTTTGAAAACATTCAATTATTGATCATGAATCAGTTATGCTGGTGAACATGGCCAATAATTCATGTGTTTTCCAAAATAATTCATGCACTTGCATACACACATCGGTGCTTGTACGTAATTTTTGACCAAAAGCAAAATCGTATTCGTAGCTAAGCCACCGTATTCGCCGAACTTGGCCACACTGCGAGTTTTTCTTGTTACAAAAACTGAAAAGACCGTTAAAGGATGGAGATTTGCCAGATACTAATGTTGTACTGGCAATAATTTATCGTTTTTACTTTAAGCTTGGTACAGCCTGTCTACAAGTCGAGTTCTTTCAAATATAAAATTTTTTAGGCTTGCACTCTATCACTCCTAACTTTTAATCAGCTTTTCAAGGCTAATAAAGCTGCGGTGAACCGAAGAGTCTTTTTATTTTATTGTTATACCACTTACTCCTATTACTATTATTACATTCCATTTAGTATGTGCTTAAGTTTAGTTTTATTAACCGTTTTGTTTAGTTTTGTTTCACATAATTTCTGTTTTGTTTTTACTACAACAGTTTTAGTTTAAAAGGGGGTTTTTTATTTGTGTATATATATGTAACAGACAAAGGAAGACATCACCGACCCTATAAAGTGTATATATTCTTGATCAGTATCAAAAGAAAATTTAATTTGGGCATGTCCGCCTATCTGTCTGTCCGTCTGTATGAACGCGTAGATCTCAGCAACTATAAGAGCTAGATACACCAAATTTGGAATACGCAGATTAAGTTTGATGCCGATTTCAGAAATCTCTCTCCGTTTTCCCGCAACTCGATCAAAACGTTTCACAGCAACAAATTTGAAGATATAGTTTTGGGTCTTGGCATGTATAATACTTTAGGCACTATTAATCTTCTGTCTAAATTTCAAGTCGATCGGATAAACACGGAAGTTATTCACGAAAGAAGATTTAGTGCTGTAGAGCGGGGGGAAGACAGGCGCCACTTAAAATGCCTCGCTTACGCAGTAGCTCGTGCGTGTGCGGCTTTCTGAATGTGTAAGTTAACGAAGATGTGATTGGATGTTTAAGACCTGGGTACAGGGAGTTTCGTAGTCGGCTATATATTCGACTATAGCATTGTTACTTGTTTTTGTTTTAATTTACATGCATGCGGTTTCGAGTTCTTAAATTCCTTAAGTTGCAATTTTAGTTAAGCTTTTGTATCAGCTGCTGCTCTGTTGCCTATTAGTATATCGGCTCGTTTGTCTGGATATGTACTGTACATTCACTCTCAGTCTGTTGTGAAACTAATACAATATTGTCAGTAGTGTACATAGAAAACGTATGAAAAATAATTGGTCAAAACAAAACTCTACACTTTCTGCAAGCACCGAAAAAGGTAAAAAAAAATATATAAAAACAAAAAAATAAAACAAAACCAAAAATATATACGAGTATACATAAATGTAATTCTTTTTTATTATTTACATATTGATTGATAATGATTGAAAAGTGATTGACTTGAATTTTGTCATATGATTTTTCTGTTGCTTCCCCACCAACAATTGAATATTCAAATCGTAAATTTGCCATAAACACTCTCTCTTTCTCTCAATCTCTCTCTTGCCCTCTATCAATTTTTTCCGGATAGATTTGTTTTTTGAAAATATACTAAACGTCTATTTTATTCATCAATTAAAAATATCGGCGTTTTTTTTTATTTAACTAGAATTTGTGAAAATATGATCAAATTATAACACAGTGGCATCGCCTTCATATCATATGATCTAATTATAGCATCATTTAATAGCTATCGGTCGTATTCGTCATCAATATTACGTATGTTTTACTTTGTGCTATTGATAAAAAGCATTTTTTCTGAAAGCATGCCAAAAGATGCATACATTTTTTACTCTTTATCAGGTTTTGGTTACGCCGGCACGGTGCTTGATGCAGTACAAATAAACTGCCTGACATATACTTAAGTATGACACAAATGTAGCACCAATGACGATGCTGTGATTGACGAAGCCATAAAATATATAAATTTTAAAAATTAAAAGCCAAAAATGAAGTATATTAAAACAATTTGTCCTATTTTCTGTTTCTTTCTTAATTTTTTCATCCCTGGCGTTTATTCTGGTCGGTCTGTTCTGTTTTTGTAGTTAATAGGCTATTCACACTGAGCCACCATCTACCATACACCATCATCTGGCGTGATTTTCTCATAGTTTTGCCCGTGCGGAAATTTGACCATCAGTCCCACCATCTCATGTGATCCTATTCCAAACGTTCCTTTTCGATGTCAACCCGATAGTTTTCGAATGCAACACTGAATAGTAAACAATGTCAACAAAAATGAATGGCAAAAACAAGAAGAGCAAGAGTAAAAAACAAATGAGAAATGGCCGAATCGTTTATATATATAAATTTGTAAAACCTGTCTGAGAGACCAAACAAGATATGCAAAATGGCCGTGATGTGGACTTCAAGAAATAAATAATATTGAAATGCCAAATCCATCTAGGGGTCAAACCATGACCAAAATTACATTTATTATAAAATGCATTCGGTTTTGGCAAAGTTATGGTAGATTGACGTCTAGGTAGAACATATCTTATAAGGTAACGCACTTAACAAGAATTGAAAAATGACCGAAATGTGGACTTCAAGAATCGTCGTCGTCTGCCTGCTGCTGTTAAAACAAAATTGTGTCTGCTTTGACGTGTTCCGTCATTAGTTTATTAATTAAATCATTGTTATGCTGCAAACAGCAACAACAATAGCCAATTTTTTAATGAATTTCATTTTAATTAATATTTTACAAATTTTTCTGGGCGCTGACGCAAAAGGTTGAATTGATGGTAGATGGTGGCAGGGTGAATCGGAGTTCCACCATCTTAGCTCCCCGATGACGTACTCAATGTGAATAGCCTATAACAGTTGGCAACACTGATCTATACCCAGTGGTTCGGGGGAATGGCTACGTGGGCACCCACAGTACCGGACCTCAGTGTATACCACCGGTCACCAGGCAATCCACCAGCAATGCGTTTTAGTGGCTACTTTAACATTGGCATGTCATAGGCGGTGACCGATAGGTACGGCGTTAGCATACCAAGTAGCACCCACAGTGGGTGCTACCAGTGGGTGCTCCGGTGGTATCTCTGAGTAGCCACCTCCGCGGGTGCTACTAGTGGGTCCTCCGGTGCGAACATTGAAAAGACATTTTCATTTTTATACCCTAGCAGAGTGTATTATAATTTTGTCTCGAAATGTGTAATGGACTGAAGGAGACGTTTTCGACACAACAAAGTATATATATTCTGAATCAGCATGAATAGCCCAGTCGATATAGCGATGTTCGTCTGTCCGTCAGTCCGTCTGATTCTACGCGATATCAAACTATTTGCTTATTCAAATATTTCATCCAAACTAAGTGAGAGTTTTATTATACTTCAAATAGTTTCCTAAAATTTCATCCAAATTAGACCACATAGGACCAGACAGACCAAAATTAAGTTTTCTATAAAAATTACTTCCTGCTAGGGTATATACATAGCTTCGGCACACCGAAGTTTGGAGTCCTTTATTTGTTATTATTTTCACATTCTTAATTTATTAATAAATCTTAGTTTTTACCTATTTTATTTCATTAATAGTATCTAAAACGCTAAAAATGTTACTTATTTTTCAAAATTCTCTTTTTGGTAAATAAATGGGCCTCTGAAGAAGCTTCACAGGGTCAGCGTTCAGTGGACCCTAAAAATTAAAAAACAAAATTGTGCATAAATATTTGACAATTTTATATATGGTTAGAAATTTACCTAGAATAGCATCATATAAATATGTGTATGCATTTAGGCACTTCTTCCCCTGCAGCCCATTCAAATTATACCCAGCAGGCAGCTCATTTAAGAATATGTTCTTAACATTCTTTACTATGCCGCCGACAAACAGAAGTATGGTAGTTGAGAAGGAAACAATTAAAATAAAATATGACAAATTGTAATAAGTTTAAACTTACCGGTTTGGCTCCGAAGGTAAAGTTTGTGTGCGTCTAATTTAATTTTTAACACCAAAGTAAAGCATGACATTACCGCCGCAGCTAATTCTTTTTTCGTTTTTGGAATTTGCAATAACAACTATATGCAAACCGAAAAAATAAATGAACGAATCGCTCTGAGAGATAGACAAAAAACAAGGCAAGACCCCGTTGCAGGCAAGGCAAACGAACAACAAAACAATATCGCCAGAACTTCTTTGTTGCCGTCCGATTTGAAGTGGCACTTCGCTGCCACACGCGTAACGACCCACTTCACCGGTGACCAGTGGCCGGTAAATTCTCATATTCCTTGGGACCGATTGTCTCCGGCCAAACCACTGGGTAGGTATCACGATTGAGAGAGCCATAGGCTACGACGAGAAATCTGCAACTTTTGGCTCCCACTACACATCTACGTCACACTTTATAAAATTCAGACTGCGCCTATGAACTTGTATGAAAATCACTGACCTGTTCAGATCCAATACCCCTTTTTACCCAATTTATGGGTACAGGGAGTAAAACTCAGTGATTTAAATACAAGTGTAAAAGCGCGCGCTGAATTTCATAAAGTTTGGTGTCATGCGCTCGTGTCGCCGAATAACTGACATGTGCATGGCGTAACCTATTGTCTCTCAACCGTGCATACTTAGATCTCTTTGCTTAAACTCAATCAATCCCTCTTTTTCTGTCTGCTTCTGTGTGATCAAATTTGCAGAATTTCATATAATTTCGTTTGACAATTTGTAGCTTTGACCTATCGAGTACTTTTAACAGTGCGTTTCCTTATTTATTAATGTCATGCCATGCAAAAACGAATATGTACAAAAAAAAACATAAATCATTATTTCTAAGCCCGGGGCGTCTTACACATTGTGCGTTATGCTATACGGGAGAATACCATTGTACACTTCTGGCAAAAGATTCGGCGTTCCACATTCGTTCCACATTTTTCAACAAACAATTTTTTGCTTTCATTTGGTTTCAAGTACATTCCAAATCGATCAATCGCATCTATTCGTATATGTTGGAATAAGGTTCTCTATGTTGAGCACAAGCTCCAAATCATAATACAACTCATGACTAATCTTGCAATTATTACACACTTTCCACTTCACAGCTGTCGCCAGGGCGCGAGTGCTCCGACACGGACCTGGAGCCGCCACCTGCCTCACAGAGCCAAGACTGCGAGCCGACGCCGCCGCTGCAGCGCCACAACTCGAGCAACTTCTACCTACCCCAGGTGAGCGACACAGCGCCGGGCATTACTATGAGCAACATGAACAATTTAAACAATGGCACCATTGCCACTGGAACGGGCGGTGCGCCCAATTCATCGCAGACTGGTGGCGGCGGCGGCGACTCTCCGCGTCACCTGCGCATGTATCATCCACGACACAGTCCGCATGCGCGGCCCAGGTGAGTAGTCGCCTGTTATCAATAAGTATATTCATCTCATTTATATATCTGTTTTCAGAGGCTTGGATCCGCAGCGGGGTTATACGAGTGATGCGCTCTCACCGGATCATCCAAGTGGTGGTTATGTCGTCGGCGGTGGCGCTATCACAGGTCAGCAGGGCATATCAGTAGCACAAAGTCAGCGCGTTGGGACCTCAACGGCCACGCCCACTATGCAACAACGAATCAAGCCTCTGGGCGTGGCCACGCCTCTTGTCATGGCCAGTCCAGTTAGGAGGTAAGTGGTGCACTATTGCTATAGTGCAGCGGCGAATGCCAGCACCCAACTTCTTAGCTAGTCATCCATTTGTCGAATTGATTGTTTTATGCTGTTGTATTGATAGTTCAATTGCTTCAATTTGTTATCGTTGTTATTGATGCTTGATCTGCTTAAATTGTTGCTTATATCAATATGATCAATATGTGTACGAGTATATGTACATTAGAGTGGGTCAATTTCTTTGGACCAAAAAAAATGCACCAAGCGGTTGTCAAAATCGTAATCTATGACGAATTCTAAGAATATTTGCTCATGAAACCAAATCGAGCTTCCGATTTTTAACGACAAATTTCATAATTAATTAAAATTTACATTAAATCATGGGAAAACCCAAAACATATCAATAAATGGTACACAAAAAGTTGTGTCATCTTTAAAAATAAAGTACGTACACCAAAAGTCTTGTGATCTTTGAAAGTAATGTAGATGTTCATACATTTTAGCATTTAAAGAGTTTCAAAAAGCTCGCGTTTAAAATAAGATAACACAGAAAAAACAAGTAAGAATGCTATTGCCTACTATAAAACTACCTGTACCCAGGTCAGAACTTACCAATCGCATCTTCGTACACTTACACATATACACACACATACACAAAGACGCACACACACAAGGGACAGCACAAACGACAGCGCAAGCGAGGCAATTTAAGTAGTGGCTGTGCTGCTCCAATCCCCCGCGCTGCAGTACTGAATCTTGTTTGTTGAATAACTTCCGTGTTTATTATCCGATCGACTTGAAATTTGGACAGTAGATTAAGAGTGACTTAAGTATTATACGTGCCAGTCCCAAAACTATATCTTTAAAATGCTCAGTATAAAACGTTTTTATCGAATTGCGGGGGAACAGGGTGAGATATCTGAAATTGGAAACAAACTTGGTCTGCGTATGGTATACAGGAACCTACATTTTAAATTTGGTGTCTCTAGCTCTTATAGTTGCTGAGATCGACGCGTTCATCCGGGCAGACGGACATGGCCAAATCGTAATCTCTTTTGATACTGATCAAGAGTTTATATACTTTATAGGGTCGGAGATGTCTCCTTCTGCCTGTTACATACATTTGCACAGATTTAAACTACCTTTTTACCCAATTTATGGGTACAGGGAGTTAAAATACAGTATGAAATTTTGTCGATAAAAATTGGATGCTCGATTTTGACTTTAGACCCATTAGAATTCGTCGTAGATTACGATTTTGAGAACCGCTTGGTCGATAGGGAAATTGACCCACTCTAATATACATACATGTTATATCTATATATACTATGTACATATTGAATGTGATCGCTAGCCAGCCATAATCGTTCCTCAGTATCTGTTGTCACTGTGCCCGTTGCCTATTCATGCTTTACTGTAGTTTTCTACAATCATCGCTGTATGGGCTCTGCCTTAGACCAGTTCAAGTTCCTGTTGTCCTAACCAAGCAAGTAGGAATGCTATAGTCGATTATACCCGCCTACGAAACTCCCTGTACCAAAGACATTTTAAATAAAGTCCAACGCAGTGCCAAAAAATGGCAAAAGGGTACGCTTGTTTTTCGTGAAACCGCTCTCTGAACTACTTTGAGAGCGTAAAATGCTAAAAATTGAATGAGCTCTCAGTCTCAGCACGTATTGATAAAAATCTGCACACTAAACCCAAATTCAATGAGAGGTTAGCTTGCGTATGTAATCTACGCACTCGATCTCTTTAATAGTTTCTTTGTCTCACTCAACGATTTGGTGGTATCTTGGAAGCAGCCAGCGAGTTTAACAATTTAATTTCAGTTTGAGTCAAAATTTCATGTTCTTTTTGTGTCGGCATTGACGTATTTGTACCCTGGATTTATTAAACAGATTGTAATAGTATTGTCATACCGTCGGATTAATTGTATGTTATTTTTTGACGCGGACTATGTTTTGCTTTGTAGAGACAACACTAAAGAATTATGCGCATTGTACTACAGGTGAAATTATTGTACTTTATATAATGATACATGTACAGGGTATTCTGTAGTCCACAATGCACCATGTGCAAGATCAGAAAATAGAATCTTCCGTGGCACTGTAGGAAACATTGAAGTTTTTCTGGGATGAGACAAGTTGTTGTACAGAGACAGAGACAAATTGTTGTACAGAGTATCAATAATTTGTCTTTTGAATTGTGGTTTTTAATTTCAATAAGAGGATGGTGTCGGCCATTTTTTGTTCAAAAATTCTAACAAAAATTCAAACGATAAGAAAGAAACACTATCCAAAATATTTAGTTATCTTTCAGTTAAAAATTTATGACACAAAATGTGTCCATTTTTCCTAAAGTGCAGCACAAGCCACAACAACACCAAATATCATCTGTTGAGAACGCATTCAATTTTACGCTCTAAATGTTAGAATCCGAGACCGAGAGCGCGCCAAGCACTGCAGAGCGAGAAGCCACCTAAGCAACCGTGAGCGAGAGTCCGTCAAGCGAACAGCTACGGCAAAAATTTCGTTGTTCATTCATTGTATGGGCGTTGGATATCTTGTTATTCAAAATGTTTTTGCCTAGGTCTAAAACTTCCAAGCACATCTTCGTCCACTAACACATACACGCACAAGCGACAGCGCAAGCGAGACATTTTACGTTGTAGCTATGCTGCAACGCTTTGCAGCACTAAGTCCTTTTTGAGAATAGCTTCCATGTTTATCCGATCGACTTGAAAGTATTATACATACATACATGCCAAGTGCGAAAACTTTATTTTCAAAGTTGTTGCTGTAAACGTTCTTCACGAATTTCGGGGGTGTGGGGGAGATATCTGCAACCGGAAACAAACTTGATCTGCATATGGTATTCAGGAACCTACATTCTAAATTTGGTTTCTCTGGCTCTTATAGTTGCTGAGATCGAAGCATTCATACAGACGGACATGGCCAAATCGAAATCTCTTTTGATACTGATCAAGAATGTATATACTTCATAGGGTCGGAGATGTCTCCTTCTGCCTGTGACATACATTTGCACAGATTTAATATCCTCTTTTCATCTATTTTACGGGTACTTGCAAAGTTAGTCATTGACGCGAATTGGTTTCGATGGCAGCGATCGAGTTGGCAAAAGGTCATTAGACAGGTCATGGACCCAAGCTACACATAATTTGCGGCTATCCCTATCACTCGCACTCTCTCTTTCTTTCTCTCCTATATATCGCTCTTCTACTCACACAATCTAGTCGTAGATCAGTCTCGCTCTCTCTCTCTTTCTCTCTCTATCTATTCCCGTCTCCATTTTTCACAGGCGCGCTCTCTTTCTGTATCATTTATGTGTATATATTTTGCACACTGCTTTCCCAATCATGATTTGTTTTCACACTTTAAACTAATTATTTTTAAACTTTTCTTTTTTTTTCGTTTTCTTTGCTTTTTTCTCGATGTAGTCAATACTCAAATTCTGAGAACAGTACTAATTCCTAGGCTTAGCTTACCGAAATAAAAAATCTAAATCAATATACATACAATAATGATTCAAAGAAACCAAAACAACCACAGAAGGCCAACAAAAAAAAAACTAGATAATAAACATTAAGTGAAAAGTGAAATAATGATAATTACAATAATTGATATACATACATATGTAGATATGTAAGAATCCACTATGAGTTGTCGTATATGTACGTGTATGTATACATGTATTTTTGTTTGTATGTATGTACATATATAAAATAATATAAATAACTGCGTAAAGCAAAAAGGGGCCAAAGAGGAGGGGCATAGTCGAACCGATCCTGAGCCCGATCCTGACCCCCAAGCCAAAAAAACAAGACGTACTTCTCTCACTATATATCGTGTGTACAGTCTTTCTGTCATCATTTTTTTTTGTGGATAGACGACAGACGACGACAAGCGACACTTGTCTCTTAACGTTAATATCCACATCAACACACACACAGACACACACCCTCCTACACACACATAGAAACACCCACACCCACAGACAGAAACTCCTAGAAAGTACAACCACAACTAGCGCCACCAAGAGCACCCACTACCACTACCTCAGCTTTCATTCTATTGAAGGTGAGTGAAAATTTGATTTTGGTGCCGTTTCACTGTTTTTCGCTACAAGTCGCCACATCATTGATTCAAATCCACGCAATTCAAGGTACTCAGCAGGCTTTGCTCATTCTCAGTCATCTGGCCTTGTATCTGGTTAACTACCCATTCATACTACTCAGACATAGACACGAAAGTCATAGATCTCATTTGACAGGCTAGTGACAAACTTTATCAAGCAAAAGAAATTCTAGTATTCTTGTTTTTGTCGTGTTCCTATCTCACATTTCAAATTTTAATATTCTTTTTGGCACTCGTTCGATTTCGCAAATTTACGGTGTAAACCGTTTGAAATTAGAAAGAAATAACATTATGAATAAGAACAAACAGCAATCGCACCAAGACTCAGGTCGTGTCAGGACGCTAGGGCTGCTGGACAAAGCGCTGCCCCTGACTGCCGCAACGCCGCCTCAGCTGCGCAGTCGACGCCAGTTCCAATTTAATGGTATGCACTTCGAGACAAATCCAATGTCACTGCACTTGTCGCGTACTGCCCTGGACGGAGACGCTGGTGATGCACGATTTTCGCCGCTAGAGCTGCGGGAGCCTCCTTACACCACATATAAGACATCGCCATCGTCTGTACCCAGTCACCTACAGACTCTGCATGGCAGCGTCAGTTTCACGGGCAGTGACGGTAGCAGCGCAAGGGCAACACAGATGGGCGGCATCAACACCCAGCTAGGCCAGATGAGCCAGGCGGGCCAGTCAGGCGAGCAAATACCGCGGCCTAATGAATACAATGGCAATGATAATAATTATAATTATGGTAATGACTATAACAATGGTCAGGCCGGTGGCGAGGATGTCTACAAGAGCACCAACGAGCGTTTCCAGCATGTAATGGCTAAGTACAGTCGGCAGCCAACCGGTGATAACTACAACAACAATAATAACAACTTTAATGACAACAATATTAGCGATGATAACAAAATTGACGACGATAATAACGATTATAACGTTCAGGAGGAGAAAAGGCTGATCCCCACAAGAATCTACAATCGGTCACAAAAGTTAACCGGCTTCCGTTTCGCACAGATGTGTACAGGTGGCTATAACAATCCAGCTACAGTTACGCAGTCCAAGATGGACTACATTACATTGGTAGGCTTCCTGCTCGGCTACCTGACGTCAAATGTGCTGTTCTTCCTATGCTGGTACTTTAGCTGGCTGAAGGGGCAAGTGGTGAGGCTGCGCAAACACTTTCTCGGCCAATGCAATCTCTGGGACTTCTTTGACTTTGAGGACACCACACGCTACTCAATGCAGACCAAGTTGATGCTTACCCCCATCATACTCGCTTGCAGTATCATTTACTGTGTCGTCAACATTCTCCATCTGCTGATCAAGCTTGTTCGCTCTGATGTGCCACGCACCGTCGTCGATTTTGTGCAGCGCATCGCTAGAAGCCACTGGCCATAGCCATTGCCCACCTTCTATGTGGGACCTGTGAGCTGAATCAAAATTGTTTGGATCATTTGAAATATACTATAACCAGTGGTCACACCCTCCTATGTATTCAGCTTGCTAACTGACAACACGCATCCCAGTGGCAATGGTGTTAATGTTTATAATAAAAGTTTTCCCATCAATATTGGTATTAACATAATCGATTGCTGTATATTGAAAGTCAATCTGCGTGTAGCCCTGCAGTGGATTTCTTCAGTCTAACTCTCTATTTCTGAAGCTCTCAATCTCTAGCACTTGTCTGTTGTGTAACTGTTACTAAACCTCAACATTTAATATCCTAACGACATTACGGTCAAAGATTGTAGCTTAACCATGCCCGCGCTTACACAAATAACTCATGGATGACACACTCAGACACAACAAACAGTATTACATTTATATACTCTGTTTCCCAAAAATTGGCAAACAAATGCTTTAATATCCGTCCCTCTGTCTGCCTGTCCGTCTGTGTGATCACAATGTTTTTCCGACAACCTTTAATCTAGAGCAACTGATTATGGTATAGATTTATATATTATATACTAAGCATGGGGTTGACATCGTGTGCTTGTGATTGTGACTGACAAGTATCAATTCAAGCCCGGCATAAAATATGCTGCTTGGGTTTATCTGCCTCATGTGGCACGACATTCTTGATGCCGAAATCGACGAAAAGACTCAAATGTTATTATATTTAATTGAAAATACTTCAATTTGTAAGCCGTGTATCAGTCACAGTTGTCAGTATAACTATTGAATAACATTAAAAATCTCCAATAAGCAGACCAAATTTGATAATAAAGAAAACAGACTTGAAACAGAGTATGCCGCAGTCGGTAACTTCCAGCTGCAACGGTCTTATTGATTTATTGTGCTGTTGTGTCCTAACATTAACATGTTGCGCTGCAACTGAACGCAGCCTCAATGTATGCTCTTTCTCCGATTGCCTTCGGCTAATACATTCTTGACTCATCCTCCTCCACAGATCCAACCCCGGCACGCCCACGCAGCCACGACGCCCCGATTTCATAGGCCTCAACGCTCAGGAAGCGCAGCAGCAGCAGCAGCAGGCGGCTGCAGCTGCAGCCGCCTACTATGAGTATACCAGCGGCCTGCCGCCACAGCATCCGCAAGCGCCGACCATTCAACAGCAACAGCAGCAGCTTCTCCTGCAACAGCAGCGTGTCATGCTACAGCACCAGCAGCAGCAGCAGCAACAAGGTGATTCCGTTTGGTATCCATTCGGTATCCAAGCTTAGCTAATGTATTCTATATTATGTTTGTAGTGATGCAGCAGCAGCAATCGTTGGCACATGCAGCCTATGGAGGAAGCCCGCAGCGTCGCTTTCTCTCTGAGGGCGAGCTGGTGCGTCAAGGCGCCGGTGGTGGAGAACTGTCCTATGCGCGTTCCAATAACACCGTAGACAACATACGCGAACTGGCTGGCAGTCCGCAGCGTGGCGTTTACATGTGGAAGGACACTTCGCCCGGATTCAGCGGAGGCCCGCCTTCCGTTAGTATTGGCAGCAGTGCAGGCACTCTGCCAAGCAGCAGCAACACGGTCATGCAGCACGCCCAGTATATTACAGCCGGCGTAGGTGCACACCCACTCATAATGACCCATTCTCGTTTGCAAGACTATGCTAACCAACAGCAGCAACAACAACAGCAGCAGCAACAACAACAACAACAAGCCACTGTAGCTGCTGCCGCGGCGGCTGCCGCGTCATATCATCGCTCCAATCCCACAAGCCCCACGAGCATGCCACTGACGTCCGGCGCACAAACCTACATACTACGGTACGGCGGCGGTGGCACTGGAGCAGCTGCAGGTTCGGGCAGCAGTGGCAGCATTGCCAATGTGCCAGCTGCTAGCAATGCCAGCGCCAATGCTGGTGGCTACCAACCGCAGCTGCGCGGCGGTGTACCTGTTTTTCCGCCTAACCCACTGGCCGGCGTAGGTGTGAGCAGCAGTGCTGCTGGTGCGTTGCAGCCTCAGCCATCGCCTCAGATCAAACGCAAACAGACGCCGACACGGCCTATGAGCTTCGTGCGCGCCCTTGAGATGACCGACTCGATGGAGATGCAGACGCTTGAACAGCAGCAAGCAGCGGCGGCAGCAGTCATGACGCGTAATAACGGAGGACTGCCCAGCGGCGTGCCCACAAACATGGCACAGCATAATGCTGCGGCAGCAGCCGCAGTAGCTGTTGGACGCAATGCAGCGGCAGCGGCTGCTGCCAATGCCACTGGCACACCTGATCGAGCCAGCATTTACGATATGAACTACGAGATCTCTGTATAACCCGTGGTTGTGCCCGTCGTCATAATGCCACCCGCCTCAGCAACCAGCAATGCAGGTGCCGCGGCAACGGCGACGGTCGCCTTCTACGCACAGCAACAACAGCATCAACAGCAACTCCAGCTGCAACGCACCATATTGTGTAGTGGCGCGGAACCGGCGGCCTATGCTTCGCTACCCGTGCCTATGCCCGTGCTGGCCTCCAAGCACAGCATCGGGAGCAACCAAAGCCACCTCACCATCAGCAAGACGCCAAACAAGCGCAATTTCTCCACGTTCTTCTGAAGCAGCCAGTCAAGCCCAAGTTTTGTATATAGTATCCGTGATTAAGTTTGAGATGATGCAGCCAGATGCAAGACACCGATCGTTTTTACCATTGTTTTGTTTTACTTCATTTATGGATTTATTATTGTTTTTTTTTTTTAATATTTTTTTTTTTTATGTTTATACATACATTTGATCTTGGATTTTAGTAATGTGTCGATGGTTTTCTGCTCGAGTTGGGTGTGGGATGAAAACAGTTGGCCCAAAGCAGTTGCAGCGCTTTGCTAACTATAAATAGAAAATAATTTGTAAGCGTTCATTTTGTACACGCTTTTAGACTTTTTTACGCATTAGACACGTTAACTCTGTGCTTTTATATGGTCAATATAATATGGTTGACTAAGTAGGTTAGACTCTCGACTCGCCCTTAATCGAGCAAATGTATGCAACAAATTGTACACGAAAGTACATCAACATACACATATGTGTATATATATATACATAAACATAAATACATATTTGCATTACAATCAACTGGAATATACGAGTAGAGAAACTCAGGTCAAAACAAATTGTCGAGTTCGAGTTCGGGTACGACTATATATATTCATGTACTACTACTATAGCTACTACCTAATCGGAAGCGCCGAAATTCGTAATGTGAAGCGGAGCACTATTATACGTGTCTGTGTGTGTTTTTATATTTTCAGTAGATAAATTGTTTGTGTATTTTGCCATATACATATGCATGTTAGCATGCGAATTTAGAGAATACTTACATATGTAGACAACAATGAATTTGGCTAGAAGGCGTCTTTGTCTTTGTCTATCATGCAACATTTTCGATAGGCCAGCAATTCAAGTCGAGTCATCTATAAGAGATTTTTATAATGGAATTGGCCACTATACGGCATATGTCTGAGTCAGAACCTGTATGTCTCTTGAATATCGTCCACTTCTATTTGTGTGTATTTGTACATAAGTGTATATTTATGTATTATGTATGGTGTATGTATTATGTTATGGCCAAATTGTTTTTTTTTTTTTTTTTTTTTTTTTTTTTTTCAAAATCGGAGACATCTATCAGATTATTTCCACGGTAATGCCAGGATCGGAATAAGGATCAGGGGTTTTTGTGTCAAATCCCACGCTGTCAACTTAGGGTTTGTCTTGGAGACAGAGACTTGAGGGATGTGCTCTAATCTTCTCAGAGTAGCATTGTAGGAGAATATCTGAATCTTGTTCCGTTATCTATTTTGACACTCCAAGATTTTATAAAGTACCTCAATGTACTGGTACATATCATCCATAAAACGCAAGGCATCTTGATCCTTATAGAGCAAAAAAACCAGATTCACACGATCAAAGTCATGAGACCTGGCCGTCCATTGAATAGGTATAATTGCAGCCCCGATCAATCACCGCATTTGCCCTTCGCAGTTCGTGTCAGTGTATATATACTCTTTAATCATCTCTTATACAACTTAGATATTAATGTAGCTAAATACTCGTCGGGTACTGATTCAACTCAATTATTACCTCCCATACATTAATTTTGAGAATTCCTAAAACCTCCATCCCTATAATCTTGAAGTTTACAAAATCCACTTCATTAACTCTTCGGGTTTCATAGTATTGCTTACTGTTCATGCTATCAGATGTTGGCTGTGAAGGGACACTGTTTAGATTGTCTTCAAGCATCGAGCTGTCAAACCCTGATGGGTTGTTATGACGTCGGTTAGTCTGTCGATGTAAATAGCTTGCCATTATTGTATCTGGTTTAATCTGAAGAATGAGTGAAATAGAGTAATGACAGTGTATCAAGTGACAAATCTCCTGCACAGGCCAAAAGTCACATTCAGGTCATAAGATAATCTTCATGTAAAGTGAGTAGTAAATTAACCAGAATTTCAAGTCTAATATAGCTTGTTAATTTGCCAATGTACATATGTCTATCACTGCATAACGTCTCAAATGATCTAGGGTAGCATTCTTAAGTAATGCCAATACATCTGAGTGAGCCATCAACCAACCACTGGACGCTGGACATACTGAGTCTGTTAGGAGAGCCTAGTGTAACTGTGATAATCTGAGTCCCATTTAGTGTTAATGAGATTTTGTTAGACGTTACAGATGAGAGTGGCAAGGGACAAGGAATAGGTGGTGATGATATAGGAACCTTGTTTTGAGTACCTGACTGGCTTCGTATGGTGTTATTAATCTCGGTTAGTGTGCTTGCCATTGAATTATGATTGGTAAATTGTAGAACTTGTATGTTTTGTTGAATTAATTCCATGTAAAACCGATTTTCAGTGAGCTGTTTGCTCTGTAAGCTCACTAGGCATGCCATTCTATCCACCACCCCTGATACATCTTTATCCAGGGTCTTTTCTTTGCCATCTCCATATCCTGAAATATATGCCGACAAGTATCTTTCAAAACCTGTGAAGTTCTTGATGATCACGAAATTAATCAGCTTGCTAGCTAGAGTGTAACCCACCTTAATGTCATGTATGACACGAGCCCTAGAAAGATTAACATTGGCCTGGCTAGACAAGTATCTTTCTATTATCAATGCGACTATATGGAATGAAGTATCCCCAGTCTTCAAGTCAACAAGCAATTCCTCATAATTTTTGCAATTCTGGGTATTTATACCTCCTATAGAGAGAGGCATATTATCAGGATGGAGAGGGGGTGAAGGAATGCGTGACTCTGTCAAGGTAAAAGATGAAGATGGGACCACATCAATCACACAATACTCAATCATCAATATATCACATGCCTATCTTCAGAGGGCCCATGATAAGACATGGAATCTAGGAATGTTTGAGGTCCCATACTCAAAAGAGGTTTGTTAGGAGATCCTAGCCAAGATGATGTAGCTGCATTAAAACCTGATCTACTTTTTATGCTTGGTCTTATTTAAATATTTCCCTTCAGGGTGATGCATGGTTGCTAAGGTGAAGAGTGAGGATGAAAAACTCAAAGAAATAGGCGGCACAGATCTCCAAAACTGTGTGGTTGGATGTTATCGAGATGTGTAATATAATTATAATCTTGTCGTTGAGATGCCTCTCTGGCAGACTCCAAGCTAGTTCACGATGACTCAGCTCTAGACCTGCAACACATTTGGTCCGTGCTTTAATTGTAATCAGTGTTGTTATTTTTTTTAAGTCCAACTAGTGTTTATTTTGTGACGTGCTGCTTGTCAATATATACCATTTCGTGTGACTTTGTGACCAATCAATCAAAACGCGACCAAATTTAAGGCTTGCCATTGCTGGTCGTTCCCAGTCCCAGTGAGACGAAACGTTTAGCTAAATTGTATTGAATTGGAATATATTGTAACGATTTGTATATTAGTTTGCAGATACATAAAACGGATCAAAATGCAACAAATGAATAGAATTAATGTTTGTAATAAAGCTAGCTATGTAGTATATATATATTTAAAATTGAGTGTTCACACAAATGAGCCACACAACTTATAGAGAATAACACCTAATTAGCTCTGTATATCGGTGGACGTGTGAAACACAGAAAGAAGGCGTAACAGAATTAATAGACGGAGGCGATGTCGAAATAAGTGCAAGCGTTTTTTGCTAACAAATATAAATAAATAATGAATTGAAACAAACATGAATATACATTATTATAAAAACGAGTACATATGCATATGTATGCATATTTAAATTAAAATATATGAAATGTAACTGACACTGAAAACATGTAACAACCATTGTTTTAGATTTTATACCAAATTCAATTAATGTCAAATCTTGTTTAATCAAAATACATACATATATTTAAAAATAAATAAATTTTTTATTTGCCATATGCTACATTTAATAGGGAAGTAAGAGCACCTAAAAGTGAATCTGCTCCAAATCATATGTCAACAGTTAGCAGACGTGAAATCCACAGTTGCAAGTTTAACACTTGCGACTGTCACGTTCTTAGAAGTTATTCATTGATTTTTTAATGTATACTGTCTGTACGTTGTTTAATATACAACAAGTACTTAAATAGCCACATAAGCAGCAAGGCAATTAATATTTAATAAAGATAATATTGAAAAAATTTACAAAATCAATTTTTTCCATTTAAAGCTACGTTCAATCTCAAAGGCCCATACATATGTTAGGTTAGGCTTAAATGGCTAGATCATACAGCTTTAAGCTTTTCTGTTCCTCACTGAGGCCTGAATTGGACCCATTTGACATCTTTCTAACAGTCAGCTCCCCTCGAAACCAATTCGTGAAGTTAAGAAATTGGTCCTAATAATAAGTTGACAACCATGTTTTTGTATGAAAAACTATTGATTTGTGTCAAGTTTCATAATCATACGTTCAAAATTGAACGATAAGTTAGAATGTAAACAGACGGACTGGCAACATTTTCTCACTTTGCGTATTATTTGAAATGTATCGCACCTACAGGGCACCAAAGCCTATGTATCGACGCGTTAAGAATATATCTACAATATGGTGGTCAGGTTTCAAAATCGGACTGAAATTGCAGCAACACGAGCAGGTTTACCTAAACAAGTCAGTGATTTTCATACCATTTTTAAACGCGCGCGAAATTCTTGGGGTAATGTAACGTACATGCGCAGAGAGAGTCAAAAGTTGCAGACGTCTTGTCGTAACCTATGAGCTCTCAATCGTGGGAACAAATACGAAGCGTGTGGGACCTGCCGCGTTAAAAATTGTTGGTGCTAAACGTTCCAAAGGGCTGGCAACTCTATTTGTTGTTTTCTTTATGGTAGAACGCGACGAAGCATAAGTGAAATTATATATTATTTAAGATAAAGTTAAAACAATAAAACAACAAAAAATTTTGACACTATAAATTGAGGATATACGCCAACATGGGTACCAAGCTTGGTTGCTCTAGCTTCAAGGGTGTGGAGCAAAATTGCGTTCATACATCCGTCTGTCCGGACATTTCGCAAACCCAATATACTATTTTCCCTTGGGGAACATAGTATAAAAATCCATTCGAACCTTGGCATAAACCACGGTTGAGAGACAGTAGGTTACGCCATGCGCATGTCCGTTAGTCGCCGTTATTCGGCGATCAAACCTGTGACGTCATAAGTCATGAAATTCAGCGCGCGCTTTTGAATTTGTTCGAAAATCACTGACTTTTTTTTAGTATATCGGCTTGTGTGGCTGTAATTCCTGAAAATTCTTGAATGCCAATCGTTAGTCCTGATTGCTACGAGTACAGAAATGTATGGGTTTTCGAAATTCTTAAGGATTTGGCCGAGCTATAGCAAATAATATGCCGCAAGGTTCTCTAGCTTATGATCAGCAGCCCAAAAGTAAGCAACAAATATTTTGAATTTCTGCACACACATATGGAACGGTTTTCTAGTAGCTCCCATTCAGCCATATCCTTGCAGATTTTAAAAGGACCTTGTGCGTTAGGATCGTAAGGACCTACTCTATCGATTGGCATTCAAGGATTATGGGGTCATCTAAGGACCATCGACTTGTAAATTTTCAGTCCGAGGGCGAAAGGAATCGTGCTAAACATACAAAATACTCAATATCTTGGGAACTACAAGGACGAATTTGATGTCCTTTGGCCAGTTGGTAGCCCTGATAATGCCAAGTTGTCTGACACAGGACTCGTCAGGATACGCAAGGATACGGCCGAGATATCGCTAAGTTTATGTATACAAAAAAGTCCTTATTTCTCAGCTCCTGTAGGGATATTTGACCTTTGGGTAATATATCCGAGTTTAACACTATAAGTCCTATCTTTTTGCCAAAGGACATCAAAATCTTCCTTGAAATGACCGAGGTACAGGCGATCTTGTGATTTTAGATCCTTTTTGCTGATCTACCCCCTTGCAAAAAAATGAAGTGTTTTTTTCGGTGAAACCCTGGAAATCGTTGAATGCCAATCGTTAGTCCTGATTCCTACGAGTACAGAAATGTCTGGGTTTTTGAAATCCTTAAGGATTTGGCCGAGCTATTGCTAAAAGGACGCCGCAAGATTTTGTGGCTTAAGATCAGCAGCCCAAAAGTAAGCAACAAATATTTTGAATTTCTGCACACACCTTTTTTTTTTTTTTTTTTTTATATTATTTATTGTCGCTGGAAGCGTTCAGTGCCTTCTGAACTTAACCTAACGTATGAAGGGAAGGGTAATATGGTTACACAGGGATGCCTTACTTACTATATTTACAAAAATTTATGAGTTTACAGGATTAAGGGATCGTGCGGGTGGGGAGATCGGTGGGATGAATTCTCTTTAGGCGTCGGAGGGGTAAAGGGTCGGCAAGATTATTCGCCAGCGAGTTTGGGTGCGCCGCGAGCTTGTCGACGTATCGGCTGCTGTGGTGGTTTATTTGGTCCCCGACCAGTACAAATCCCAAGTCTCTCTGGATAGCGCAGTTGGTGACATACCAGGGAAGCCCGGATGCACGCCGAGCTGCGCGCGTTTGGACGAACCTAAGCCTGTCAAGCTGGCTCCTAGAGGCAGTGCCCCATACCTGGATGGCGTAGGTCCACGTGGGCGTAATAATCGCTTTGATTAGCAGAGCCTTGGTAGACAGCTGAAGCTTGCTTGAACGTAGGAGCCAGTCAAGCTTCTGGAGTTTTTGCAAGCACTTGGATTTGACTGCCGTAATATGGGCTCTCCATATTAATTTGCTGTCCAGGTGGACACCCAAGTAGCAGTGGGAGCCAAGTGGCGTCACCGTCGTAGGAGAGGCTGGGTAGAGTCCCGCGTCGCCGAAGAGTGAAGGTCACACAGGCCGATTTCGCTCAATTGATGGCAATGTTCCATCTGGCAGACCATCGCTCCATTGAATACAACCATTCCTGGACTGCTTCGGAGGCAGTTTGCAGCGATGGGTGGGACGCAAGCATGGCAGTGTCATCAGCGTAAGTGGCCAGGAGTAGCTTGGCAGGGGCAGGATCTTCCGTGTTGTTGACGGGGACTGGCATGTCAGCGGTGTACAGAGTGTACAAGAAAGGTCCGAGAACACTTCCCTGCGGAACCCCTGCATGAACTTGTACCAGGCGGGAACGAGAGTCTTTCACTGCTACGTCGAATGTTCGATCAGTGATAAAGGATCTCAGGATGGCATAGAAAGGTGCACGGAGGAGATTTTTCATTTTGTATAACAGACCCTTATGCCATACCTTGTCGAATGCTTGTTTCACGTCGAGGAAAACGCCGACAGTGTACTGCTTTTGCTCAAAGCCAAGTGTGACCTGGTTGACCAAGCGTTGCACTTGTTCAGGGCAACCATGGGACTTCCTGAAGCCAAATTGATGTGGTGGTATGTGGCTCAATACCTGAGGCAGTTCCATCATCCGGGTTAGCAGAATTCGCTCAAAAACCTTGGAGAAGGTGGCTAGCAAGCTTGGCAATTGGTCGGTATGAGTCGATCTTCGTTGGAGGCTTGCCGGCTTTGGGGATCATAACAATCCGCGCACGATTCCACTGCCTTGGAAAGTGCCCTAGTCTAAGCATGGCGTTGAAGATTTTGACTAGGGCTAGGACTCCTTTGCGTGGCAGAGATTTCGCCGTTCGGTTGTCGATGCCATCGTATCTAGGGGTCTTTTTGGTTTGGAGCGATTTTAGTTGTAACGACACCTCCTGCGGCGTGGTATGTCTTATAGGGCGGGCCGGTAGAACTGGAGCATCCAAAGCGTTTGTGATTTCGTCACGGTGGGAATCGTCAGATAGATTAAATGGCATGAAGGTCGCAGAGAGGTGCGCAGCATAAGCGTTCGCTTTGTCATCATCCGTTTTGAGCCAGAGGCCACTGTGGCTCAAGATGGGTGATTGGAACGCCGGTTGTCTCTTGATTCCTCTTGTGAGCTTCCATATTGAGAAGTCGCTGTTGTTGTCTGGGCCAGCTCCCTCCAGCAGGGTATCAAGGTTTTCCTGACGGTTCTTGGCTAGCAACCGGTGCAGTCTATTTGTGACGCTTGAGAGGAGTAGCTTAACGCCAGGGTCACCTGACGCGATGTACTGCCTTCTGAGGCGCCTTTTGTAGCTGAGCAGAGCCCTTGCCTCCGAGTTCAAAATGGGCGCCCTCCTAACGGTCGGGGGACGAGCTTGGCGTGGGGTAGGCGTAGCCTTCCGCGCAGCCTCAGCAATGTTGGATGCAAAGCAGTCGACGTACGCCTCAAGCTCTCTGCGAGTGTTGATGGGAGCGTTGAGTTCCACAGAAGCTTCTAAATGCACTTTAAAGGCTTCTATGTCAGCGTTCGGTGGCAGCATTTTGGCTACTCCTTTGAAGAATTGTGCGTCTTCGTCCAACTCAAAGAGCAGCGGGAGGTGGTCAGATGACAGCTCAGTCAGCACTTGAACTTTGACTTGTTGCTGTCTAAAGCCTTTAGAAATTCCAAAGTCAATGGCACTGGAGTGGCGTTTGCACGATAGGGGTAGCACGTAGCTTCTCCAGTTGCAACGATGTCGATGCTCTCGTCAGCTAGGGCAGAAAACAGAACCCTGCCTCTAGGGCACATCCTATAGTTGCCCCACCACCTGTGCTTAGCATTCCAGTCACCTGCCGCAAAGAACTTAGTACCGAGTTGGGTGAGGAATGGCACGACGTCGGCGTCTGTCCATCTGTAGGCAGGGAGGCAGTACACCGAGGCGACGTTAAAGTTACCTCTGCTTGCAGATAGCTGAATGGTGACTGCCTGGATATGATCTTCCGAGAGCGTTGAGGAGGGTTGATGGGAGATGGACGATCTTATGAGGATCGCCGCACCTCCGTGTTGACTGTCATCCGGATGGTTGGCAGTATGTAGGGTAAAGCCGGGGACCCTAAAGGTGGACCGAGAGCAGAAGTGGGATTCTGACAGCAGGAGGATGTCGATGTCGTGGAGTTCGATGAAGGCGAGAATCTCGTTGATCTTCGACGAGGCCCCATTGGCATTCCAAGCTGCTATCTTAAGGACACCCATTGTGAAGAGCAGAGGGGGAGGTGCGCGTCTGTAGAAGCGCTTGCAAGAGGGTCTCTACGAGGGACATCATCCTGTCGAGCCTTGTGAAAAGCAGTTCCAGCCTGGAATCCAGCGTAGCACTGGTGAGCGAGGAGGGCGGCGGGTACACTGCCTTTAAGTGGGGCTGGTTGCGCTGATCGACAGGCTGACTGCCTCTAGCCACGCTCACGAAAGTTTGTTCGCCAACGTTGTGGGCAGGTGGGCTGAGTCGGGGTGGATGGTTGGCGAAACCTGTGGCAGTAGGATAACTGGCCTTTGGCTGGTGCTTGTGACTAAACGCAGTTTTGAGGTATTTTTCGCAGCCTTTAAAATTGGCCGCGTGGGGGTTGCCGCAATGATAGCAGCACCTAGGGTCATCATTTCCGAGCTTGCAATCCTGAGTTGGTGGGTTATCACCACACTCCCTGCATATATAATGGCGTGTGCAGTATGCCTTGGTGTGGCCGTACTCTTGGCACCTTTGGCATTGAGTAGGCTCAGATTGCTTGCGAGGCTTCTCCCAGCTCACTTTATGTTTGCAAACAACAAGAATGTTTTTAACAAGCTTGTTGCTTTCAGCCTTTTTAAGGTCAATGAACCTCATGTTAAGAGGCTGTGAGGTAGCTCGGTTCCGTGGGGTGTATATCCGCGTGACACAGTGACCTTCTTTCTGCAGGCATGCTACAATATCCTCCGATGGGACTCCATGGTGGATGTTGCGCAATACTATGCGGAAGGGCCGGTCTTCTGGTAGTTGGTGGTGATGGAAAAGGGTTCCCTTTTCCCGAAAGTGTCGGGCCACCGACCTGTAGGTGTTCGAGGAGTTGCACTGGATAGCGCAGTCTCCCGAGTTAAGTGCCTTCACGGTGTAGGCGTCTCCTATAAGAGCGTCCAGCTCGCTGCAGAATGCGGAAAAGTTAACAACATCGGGAACCATAATCCTGGGGACCTTGGTGGAGCGGCGATTTTGCGGGGCAGCGGCGGCAGATGGTTTAGCAACTTTCTGCTGTTGGTGTGATTCGCTTTCCGTCGTGGCACGGTTAAGCGCGGTTTTTGAAGTGCAGGGTTCGTCAATGTCCGTAGAGGATTTGTTGCCCATTTCCATATCTTCCTCATCGGTAAGAGCTTGGAAGCGGTTTGCGGTGCTCGGCACGTGCTGTAAAACGGTTGCCTTCTTGACAACTTTAGGGGAGAGCGCTGCGCCTGCTCTCTTCTTGATCGCTCTTTTCTTGATGGCAGTTTTCTGCCACACTGGAGGAGTTTGGGTGTTGGCTGAATCACTTACAAGTGCGCTGCTGAGGCTCGTGCTGATGGTGGTGGTACATACACTGCCACTCAGAGTGGAAGTGAAGTTGTACGGGGACGAGATCGTTGAGTTTGTGGAAGTCAACGTAGAGGTTGTGCTGCAGGAGGTGTATGCCCAGTTGGATATACTGCTCGTGGTATTTGAGGCTGCGCTTTCGCCTGACAAGTGTTGGCGAGTTTGGGATCGCACCATGGCACGAATTTCTGCGGGAGTTGCACCAGCAATTACATTCATCGACTCAAAGTCGATGGACTTATGCTGGGGTGTATCATTATCCATAATTAGCTAATTAGCAATAACTTGTAGTATCGAGAGGTAGCCAATGTTATCGCACGCACGCAATATCGATTAATTGTTTCTTTTAATTAATCGCACGACTAAAAGTTTTTTACAGCACTGGTGCAGTGGCAGTGTACACACTCCCTTGCAAATTGTCAGTGGAGCACCCCTTTGATGCCTACAGCAAAAGTGCACAGCGCGTACGCGCTGAAAACCCT
Organism: Hirtodrosophila histrioides; assembly: GCA_037075165.1. Taxonomy (NCBI): domain Eukaryota; kingdom Metazoa; phylum Arthropoda; class Insecta; order Diptera; family Drosophilidae; genus Hirtodrosophila; species Hirtodrosophila histrioides. Next base: position 5,720 of record JBAMCL010000673.1, on the reverse strand, counting down.
TGCTTACTTCACTCGCGATTGTGGTTTATTTTTCACCGTTTTGGCAGAAAGCCGAACACTCGCACTGTTTTGGGCCACTAGAAAGTGGACTTGTCTATATATTTTTAAATTAAGAAATAATTTTCTATAATTTTTCTCGGAGCAACGAAAATTTATTACCGCACTGGACAAGCAGTGTTGCAAAACTCTTTCTGCACACACATATGGAACGGTTTTCTAGTAGCTCCCATTCAGCCATATCCTTGCAGATTTTAAAAGGACCTTGTGCGTTAGGATCGTAAGGACCTACTCTATCGATTGGCATTCAAGGATTATGGGGTCATCTAAGGACCATCGACTTGTAAATTTTCAGTCCGAGGGCGAAAGGAATCGTGCTAAACATACAAAATACTCAATATCTTGGGAACTACAAGGACGAATTTGATGTCCTTTGGCCAGTTGGTAGCCCTGATAATGCCAAGTTGTCTGACACAGGACTCGTCAGGATACGCAAGGATCCGGCCGAGATATCGCTAATTTTCTGTATACAGAAAAGTCCTTATTTCTCAACTCCTGTAGGCATATTTGACCTTTGGGTTATATATCCGAGTTTAACAGGATAAGTCCTATCTTTTTCCCAAAGGACATCAAAATCTTCCTTGAAATGACCGAGTTACAGGCGATCTTGTGATTGTAGATCTTTTTTGCTGACCTACCCCCTTGCAAAAAAATGAAGTGTTTTTTTCGGTAAACTCCTGGAAATCCTTGAATGCAAATCGTTAGTCCTGATACCTACGAGTACAGAAATGTCTGGGTTCTTGAAATCCTTATGGATTTGGCCGAGCTATTGCTAAAAGGATGCCGCAAGATTTTGTGGCTTAAGATCAGCAGCCCAAAAGTAAACAACAAATATTTTGAATTTCTGCACACACATATGGAACGGTTTTCAAGTAGCTGCCATTCAGCCATATCCTTGCAGATTTTGAAAGGACCTTGTGCGCTAGGATCGTAAGGACCTACTCTATCGATTGGCATTTAAGGATTATGGGGTCATCTAAGGACCATCGACTTGTAAATTTTCAGTCCGAGGGCGAAAGGAATCGTGCTAAAAATACAAAATACTCAATATCTTGGGAACTACAAGGACGAATTTGATGTCCTTAGGCCAGTTGGTAGCCCTGATAATGCCAGGTTATCTGACACAGGACTCGTCAGGATACGCAAGGATCCGGCCGAGATATCGCTAATTTTCTGTATACAGAAAAGTCCTTATTTCTCAGCTCCTGTAGGGATATTTGACCTTTGGGTAATATATCCGAGTTTAACAGGAAAAGTCCTATCTTTTTGCCAAAGGACATCAAAATCGTCCTAGAAATGACCGAGTTACAGGCGATCTTGTGATTTTAGATCCTTTTTGCTGACCTACCCCCTTGCAAAAAATGAAGTGTTTTTTTCGGTGAAATCCTGGAAATCGTTGAATGCCAAGAGTCGCTAATCTGCTTTCATAGAAATCGGTTGTGTCGCGCTTGCGCAAAATTGTTTTTCTATTCTGCTTCAAGCGGGGCCTTCTCTTGTGTGCATAACTTTCGGGCCCCGCTCCTTGCGGTGTCGGCAATTGGACAAAAACAAAGAACATTAAGTGAAGTGTGGTGTAACTGCATTCGCTGCCCTTCGGGCAAGACATTCCCCTCAACCCGCGCACAGTCGCAAAAGGGGGGTAGTCAAACTCTGCTTATAAGCAATTTTTATCTGTTCTTTTTTTATTATTTTGCCGTGTTTTTTTTGCATGCGCAAACAGAACCAGTGCCAAACGAAAACGGCAATTTTAATATTTGAGTGATCAAATAATAATAAATGACAATGAATAACAATCACTTAACTGTACGTCAGCCTACAGAGGAGCAGAACCAGCACAGTCGGTTTATAGACTTTCAGAAAATGAACGAAATAGCAAACACCTGCTGAGTTGAGATCACAATTAATGGGAGACCTTGCCGAACAAGGTACCTCACATGCCGCCTCTGGTTATGTAGGGGAAGCCACTGTTGTTCCCACCACATCGGCAGTCACATTTTCGGTAGCGTCGACTTCAGCCGTTACGACCACTTGCTCAACTGGAGAAGCTTATACATTTGGCAATCTGCCAATAATGGTTAGCAGTTCATGCCAACAACTTGAAACAACCACGCTAAGACAGCAGCCAATTGGTATAAGTTGCTCTTAACAACCACATGCTAAAAGTGTAGCATTTCCTGAATTCCAGCCGGCCTCAGTCACCTGGCAGAAGATCCCGTCTAAAAAGAGAAGGCCATCAGGGTCACCCAAAAAGTCTGCGAATAAAAGACCATCACTTACACCAGAAAATCAGTTTGCTGTTCTTGCTGACCAAGAAGATTGCCAAGCTAACGATAACATTGTCATGGAAGATATTCTGGTCGAAACAGACAACATCGACATGGAAGTGCTTCAGGTCGAAACTGACAAAGAGAAGACACGGCAGTCTCAACCTCCAGTGGCAAAGAAGCCGCCAAGGCCAAGGCTGGTTTATAGATCTCAAAAAGGCCAATAATAACCGGGAAGCACTAAACGTCATCAAAGTCGGCCGGCAAAGGGTTACTGTGGAGATGCCGAGGAAAAATATTGACATGCGCCAATGTTACCGATGCTTTGGCTTTGACCACACAAAAAATTATTGCACCAAGGAGCCCAGATGTGGTAGATGCAGCAAGCCTCACTGGACTGGTTCCAGTCAGTGCCAGGCAAAAACCTCTGACGACCTGGAGTGTGTCAATTGTCATGGAAATCACGAGGCAACCCATAAGGGCTGCAGAATATATGTGCAACGGCTCAAAAGCCGTAAAACTGGAGTCAACACAGGCCCCATAAGCCGCAAAGGTCCTTCTCAGCACCCTCGCATCAACAAGCAGCAAGTTATTCCAACTGCAATCGTGCGGCAGGGCCTCTCGTATGCAGACGCGTCAAGAACTGGGCAACAGAGCACAGGATTTGAAACAAATAATTCACATGAGCAGCGGGGTTCTACCCCTAATACAAGCTACCAGTCACCCCAACCACAGCATCATCATCAAACGGCAATTGATGGCTCACTAGCACAAATCATCATTTCAATGCAGCAAACCATAGCAGGCCTCCAGAAAACCATCGCTGAGCTACTTCAAGGAGCTCAGAGGTTCCAAGCCGTGGAATCAGCGCAAATAATGGCTTCTGTGCTGCGCCTCGGTACCTGGAACGCTCGTAGTATCACCCCAAATACTAACGAGCTCAAAGTGTTTTTGAGTAACCATGAAATTGATATCATGCTTATCTCAGAGACCTTCTTACACGCTGGCTCCTACTTTAATATGCTAGGGTACACTTGCTATCGAGCAGATCACCCTGGAGGCCGCCCAAGAGGAGGAGCATGTGTGTTAGTCAGGCAGGGGTTAGTACACTATCACATTCAATCGATCACGACTAACCACGTACAGCTGGCAGCTGTAATGGTATACACAAATTTGGGCGAAATCGCGGTAGCCGCAACGTACCTGCCACCAGGTCTGCCTTGGAGTACCCCAGAGTTTAACAGACTGCTGGATCAACTTGGTCAAAAATTTATCGTTGGGGGCGACTTCAACGCCAAGCATCAGCTCTGGGGTAGCTTGATAGCAAACGCTAGAGGGACTGCCTTACATGACGCGCATACCTGCCGCGCAACTCAAGTACTAGCCACTGGCAGGCCCACTTACTACCCATATAACAGGAGATATACACCCACATGCATTGACTTTTATATATACAAGGGTATAGCTAACAGTCTGCTAAAGGTGCGGGAAGAGTACGAATTAACATCAGATCACTTGCCCTTGGTTGCTTCTCTATCAATGTCGCCCAGTGTACTACTCCAGTGACGAGGCTTGTTCCCCCTGGTGCCAATATTAGACTTTTCCAAGAGGAGCTGAACAATGCTTTTAACCTCAATACGGAGTTAAGCACGGCGGAGGATGTCGATAAAGCTGTCGAAACATTTGTTAAAAAGGCCAAAGAAGCAGCCCATATTGCGGCTCGAACAGGTGCAACTCCCTACAACAACGCGCGCAACAGCTTCACCCTCTCTCCGGAAGCTATAGGTCTTCTAACACTTAAGAAACGCCTTAGACGCGAGTTCATCAGGACCAACGACCCAGCGATCAATAGACTTTACGGCAGGATCTCTAACAGGGTGAGAAAGGTACTAGCCATATTAAAAAGAGAAGCCACAGACGCCTTACTGGAAAAAGCTACCCCCGATGAAAACTCGAAGTTTGCGCTCTGGAAGCTTACGAGCAGGTTCAAGAGGCAAGTTGCGCCGAAGTTTCCAGTTCGAAACCCTGATGGTTCTTGGGCAAGATCCCCTCAAGACAGAGTCGAAGCGTTTGCGAAGAATTTGGAGGAACGATTCCAACCGTTTGAGACAGCGTCGATAAGAAGAGTACAGCTGGTTGCTGAATCCCTAGAAGCTCCCCTGCAGATGGCCCTTCCAGTAGCCCCTATCAGCCTTACTGAAGTGGAAAATATAATCAAAGGACTTCGCAATGGGAAGGCTCCAGGCGAGGACCTGTTTGATAATTGCTCCATCAAGCTGCTCCCTCGCAGAGCTTTGCTATTCCTCCTACTGATTTTCAACTCTGCTCTTCGACTCGGGCACTTCCCAGGCGCCTGGAAGAAGGCTAACATCATCATGCTGCACAAAAGTGGGAAGCCAGCAGATGAATTGGACTCGTATCGCCCAATAAGTCTTTTGCCAGCATTTGGCAAGATATTGGAGAGGTGTATCCTAAAAAGAATTCTTGAAACCAGAGCGGTCAAAAAGGCAATCCCGAAGTTTCAATTTGGTTTCAGGCTTCGGCACGGTACGCCAGAGCAGCTCCATCGAGTTGTAAACTTTGCTCTAGAGGGATTTCACGGAAAGGAGTATGTCGTTGGAGCTTACTTGGATATCCAGCAAGCTTCTGACAGAGTGTGGCATGCAGGACTTCTGCATAAGCTTAAAGGAATTCTCAACCCACAGCTCTACCTAATCGTCAAGAGTTTCCTTCACGAGCGCTCCTTTAAAGTCGTTCAGGATGGGCTGTCCTCTCAATCAAAGAGAGTCAGAGCTGGTGTACCGCAGGGTAGCGTATTGGGGCCAACTCTCTACAGCCTGTATACGCATGACATGCCTTCTACCCACAATATGCCAATGCCTGATCCCAACAGCTTGCTTGTCGCCACCTTTGCGGATGACACTGCGGTTATGGCCAGGGACAAATGCGTCTATACCGCCACAGATCAACTCCAGATCTACCTAAAAAAGTTCGAAAACTGGGCCTGCCGATGGAACATTGCCATAAACCCCGATAAATGTGCATCAACAACGTATACACTTAGAAAAGGCACCTCTCCTGGAGTCTTCATACACGGAGAACTCTTAGCCCACAAGGATGCCCATAAATACCTTGGCGTCACTCTGGACAAGCGGCTAACATTCCAGCGCCACATAACTGAGGTAGCTGGGCGCCTTAAGGCAAAAGCGAGAAGCATGGCTTGGCTCCTTAATGCGAGAAATAAGCTATCGCTTACCAATAAGGCGAACATCTACAAAGTAATTCTGGCGCCCATCTGGAGATCAATCCTCAATCAAACCTCAACAAAATACGTGTAGCACAGTCCCAAATTTTGCGAAGAATGTCTGGTGCGGCTTGGTATATACGCAATAGAGACAT